>JACBWV010000108.1:997100-1014117 GCA_013435795.1 Chlamydomonas sp. ICE-L
AGAGACAGCCAGGCAGGTAGATAGGGAGGGTCAAGGTTCTTTTGGAGTTGCGATCATCATCTGGGATTTTATTTTGTACAACAACGATTTCCGCCTCAAAGGGTGGGTTTCCCTACACAAGCCCTAAACTCGAAGGATAACGTGTGATGTCGCGGAGCCTTTCCTACCCGGAATGAGGGAATAGGTGCCCTTACGTCTGCGGGAGGTGCCAACCTACGACCAATCACACCGGCATGGGCAGTTGGGGAAATGGACACTAGAAGTTACTCACCCATCCACACAATCACACACCCCTCAACACACCCACACCCAACCCCACACCCACACCCATGCATCCAGTAGCGTTCAGGTTCAGCCGGAATATCAGCATGTCGCATAAGATGACAGTGCATTATGTTATGAATGCTTTGAAGAACACAGTGATAATGGTGTACTGGCGTTTCAACCAAAGTTCCTCGGAAACTGGCAAATCGGCAGATCTCGTGATTGTAACAATCGAATCCCAGATCCCAGCCTGGTATTGAGCTAGTGGCCCAATCCATCAAAGCATCAAACTTACTTGGGGGGCAGTTTTCAGTTCACTCATGGATGAATCCTGTGAAACGCATCCTTGGTCCTCCATCGTCCCCAATTTGGCAGCCTCTTTCTCTTTCATCTGTTAAAAGTTGGGATTCTGGGTATCAAACAACCAAACAAGTGAGTCTCTTGAACATGTTATTAGATACTATGCCCCAGTCTTAATGCTGCTAGCCATACTTGGAGGTAAGCCATGAATGAAAACAATCACAGCATGATTCTCATCACTTTTATATCCAAGTTCTTCATGCTCGAAGGTATTATGTCTGAAGTTTTTGAGTCATGGAGGTTTAAGTACCCAAGTGACACCAATTCAGTCAGAGACATCCCTGATGAGAGAAGGGTGGGCTTTAAACGCCTCCGATACCAGAAATGGTTCGCTGCCAACAGTAATGATAAGAATGGCTTGATTCCCTTTACATCCGCCTTACATAAGCAGGATCAGATCCGTTCCATAGCACAGTTTATAATGGGTTCCCATTGGCTTAACACAGACAGAATGAGGGTGGTGGATAGAGCACTACCATACCACCAAGGCACACTCTCCCCACCTCTGGACCCTCCACAGCACAGGAACCTTCGCTGGAGACTTAGCCACCCTCCTATCACAGCACAAAGACTCTACCATCTCCAATGTCTCCCCTGCCATACACAAAGCTATGTCCACCCTGGGGATGACAACGGACCTTGACACATCACCCCTCCTAATGAGTTCCCACCTCCCCATGGGCAACACCCCCACCCCCATTGGCCAACTGTTTGGCTTAGGACCCCACTGCTACACCCAACCTTGGTTCGAGGGAAACACACACCTCACCAGCCAGAACCCTGAAGAGGCCCACAAGGCTGTCCGATGGGCACTAGGCAGTGCCATACATGCTCACACCCTTGATATTCCCGCGTGCACCATTCTCTTGGTCCCACACAAACCCACATATGCCCATAACGCCCTCCTAAATCACCCATGGGCTATGGAACTAGCCACTCTGCCTCCCAAGGCCAAACCCCTCACCCCCTCCCTAATCTGGACGGGGGAAAACTCAAAAATAGATGAAGAACTCACCATCTACTCCGACAGCTTATGTTCCTTGCAGCTTATTAACCTGCACATTTACCATCCCAGCAGGACCCGGGAAAACAAACACCGCGACCTCCTGCAAGACATCGCCATCCACATTATCAACAGACACAACGCTGCTGCTACCACACGCCTGCTTAAGGTCCGATCTCACTCAGGAATCATAGGGAATGACGAGGCAGACACGCTCGCGAAAGAAGCGACGACAGGATACAATGTAATTGGGCCACTTAAAACAAGGGAACATGCGCACCTCAATATGTATTGGCCGTCTGTCCAGCCCCCCAAATCTATTAATGGGGACCAGCCCCCCCGGCACCCGGCCAACAATCTCACCAAGGGTATCAAGGCTAACCTCCCCACCCCCCTGCACACCGGGCATGCCAACACCACGGGCATATACGCCTCCATGTGGGAGCAAGCCAACCCCTTCCTCCTCCCTCAGGCTAGTAATCGTTTCTGGCAATCCACCGACATGAAATGGTGGCAAAAAATAAAAATCCACAAGGCTCGGTGGGGACGCTTATGGACTAGGAAATTGGCGTACAGATACAAACGCCCCTATGGTACTAGCACTAGCCCCCCCTCTGATGATAACTGCCCTCTTTGTCGCAAAGCACAGGACGGAGCTGGCCATATTCTTGCTGGGTGCAGCCACCCTGTCTTGAAAGGAATGTATATTAACAGACATAATAAGGCGGTCCAAATCATCCAAAAGGCAGTAGCCAAAGGAGCTCTGGGGGCTCTCCCCATGTACATGGATGCAGGCACTTGTGAAGCGAACTCCGACATTCCCACAAGACCCCCAACCACCCTCAAACCCCCTGATCTTCCCCAAGCCACATGGGATAAATACAGGCCTGACCTCCTCATCATTGACGACGAATCCAAACCAAGAAAAGCCTACCTAGTTGAACTGGGCTACTGCTCAGACACTAACCACCAAATCAAATTCCAGGAAAAGAGCGTTCAGCATAAGGAGCTCCAATGTATCCTTCAACAACAAGGATTCCTTGTACACTACCTAGTCTTCACCATAGGTACCACTGGTACCATACCAATCACAACTATTACCAATCTCTCCACCTTAGGGATCAGTCGCGAACACGTAGACAAACTCATCTCTAAGCTGCACAGAGAATCTACCGCCTCCTGTACCAGCATTCTTGCCACACGTCGCATGAAGGAGTCCCTCCCGCCTGGAGGGTGACACTTACTATGTTTGCCATGGTGACTTTCCCCAGCTGCGGCGTACGGGAGGGTCCCCTTAACACCACGCCCCTCCAGGCGTTATCTTTTTTTTTTTTGATAGAGCACACATCCCTCGGTGAACGAGACACTGTCAAATGTGTGGGTTCCAAAAACCTGAGGATAAAATGCATATGTTTGAGTGCCCTTTTTATAATGATATTCGCCTCGGCTACCAGAAGCTGTTGACAGATATTTATAGGCATGTCCATGAGGATACCGACTTAACCGTATGGAATGTGGAATTCTGCGATTCCACATTCAGAACCTTAATGAATGGAAATGACACTAAGACTTTTTGGAGCAACCTAGCCGACTATCTTTCTACTTGTAGAAGAGCAAGACAGGAAGCCCTGGACTGCTAAGTGGCACCGTAATTTATTATCCCTTTTTTTCTTCTTGTGACTTCTCATTTGTTAGCTTCTTACCTCCGCCACTGTAAGTGGTTGAGATCTGGGTCCTGCTCTAGGGGGTTTAATACCTGCACCACCAAAACGGTGGTTGGGAGTTTGGTTTGTTTGTCCTCGACACACCCCTGATGTAATGGGGTTTTTTGCTTTGTGGGTGCTTTTTTCTTTTTGCTTAAAGCACTGAGTCTCATACACCCACGCGGTGTCAAGTAGACTTCAACATGTAATGTAAATGTAAATGTAAATGCTAAAGCAACTACCGTACTACATTCATTGTGGTGCAAGTGGTAACTGCAGCTAGCTTGCCATTGTTGGACGACCAAACAAGAGAGGTAAACGACGGAAGAAGGATATTCTTCAGAAGCCGAAGTTGCATGGCCTCGATCGATTCAGAGGGGAGCGGGCTCTAATGTTTTTTGCACGCAATGAATCCTTGTTCAGTCAAATGCAGAAGTAAGAAGCAGCAAGCTGTGTTGACAACCAAGCTCGATCTAGATAAATGGGGGAGAAGATAGCTGCAAAAGGTCAATGGGAGTCGCACCTAGCAAACTAGAAAAAGAACACGGCCCTCCCCCCACTCCCCACCCCCCTGGCACACACACACATCGCATACGACCCAAGCACCTCTGTCCGCATGCCGCCTCAAGCTGAGATCAAACTGAACGAACTACAGATGTACTTTGTACTTGTAATTAGAAGGTCTGATTCAGCTACAATGTAGCAGAATGCTGCACAGAATATGTGTTTCTATTCCAAATGCATTCAGAATCACCGCGTTGTCCCCTTCTTTATCCGCCTACTTATCCGTCCCAGGATGGTAGGTGGTTTCAAAGGAGTGTGTGTAAACTCGACCTTGAAGAAGAAAATAATCTGACTACGTATTTTGCGCTCATCGACCTGACTGAAGCTGAGCGAATAAGGTTTGGCTGTGCACAGAAGAGAGGATCTAATGCCGGCACTATCGAAGAGGCAGCTCACTTGGGTGACAGGGCTATGTTAAATCTCGGACGAACAAATGGTTACTACTTTAGTCGTCAAGCAGCACTAGATGCCCAGGTCCAACAGGCAGAGGCAGATGTAGAGAAGGTCAACGCAGCAAGAGCAGCTGCCAATATGTGAGTGCAGCCGTACCTTATATTTTCAAATTTGTTCTTGAGGGAGCGAAAGAATGAGCTATTCTATCATTGATAAAAACAAACCAAGGTTTGATCATGAATCATGATCAGCCAAGGCTTGATCAACCAAGGGCTTATGATCTTCTTTGCGCATCAAATTATGCAGCAGCATGGCAGAATCATAATGACCTCCACTGGTAAGGTGACGAAAATCCGATACTTATGCCTCGTATTAAGAAGGACTATGTCAATACATTCAAAGGCAACATGATGCTATTTTTGAATAGTTCCTGAATTGTATGTGAGAAGGTGCATAATTGGTTTAGTTCATCAGGTCCCCCCCCCCCCCCCCCCCCCGTTTTAGCCCCTCCTGATATCATGGTTGGGCAAGATCCTTTAGCCTATTTGGCTGATCCTTGACTGTAACAACATACACATACACCAGTGAGAAGTCACAGGCTCGATCTTTCCACAATATGCTCTATAGCCACTATCTGCCACTTTCCACCAATATGCAGATATGCCAATATGCCAACACATACCTTGAATATGTCAACAAGAATCTTAGGCTCCTCAAATTCACTGAAAAATGTCTCATAATATCGCCATGTTGCAGTTTAAGAGAGAGGAGGGTCACTGCCGCTATGGCCGCTAAACTACTGGAATATGAGCGTCAACCCTATCAAGCAATATGGGAACCTTACTGCCAGGCAGAGAAGGTCAACGCAGCAAGAGTCTTCAGTGATAAGTCTTTGTATATCCCACTTGAGTTTGCCAATCTGAAAGAAGTAGAGCGCAAGGAAAATTGAATATGCCAACACAAATCGCAAGCTCCTCAAATACCTTGACTATGTCAATGATGCAGATATTCCAATATGCCAATAATGAAGATATGCCTATATACCAATGATGCAGATATGCCAAGACTGCCGCTATTGCCGCTACACTACTGGAATGGGAGCGTCAACCTTATCAGTATGGGTACCTTATTGCCGAATCCAAAGCCAAATCTCTCAAAACCTGAGACTTCCTGGTCGGGGCTCTAGAGGAACTAGGTTTCCCAGTAAGTAGAGAAATGCTGATACGGTTCAGCAAGGAGCATCACATGGAGCAGTGGACGACAGTAAGGTACCCATAGTGATAAGGTTGACGCTCCCATTCCAGTAGTGTAGCGGCCATGGCCATGGTTTCGGCATATATGCATCATTGGCAAATAGGCATACATGCATCATTGGCACACAGGCAAATATGCATCATTGGCATATTGGCATATCTGCATCATTGGCACATTGGCATATCTGCAACATTGGCACATTGGCATATCTGCATCATTGGCACATTGGCATATCTGCATCATTGGCACATTGGCATACCTGCATCATTGGCAAATTGGCATAGCTGCATCATTGGAAAATTGGCATAGCTGCATCTAATCATATAAGCATATCTACATCATTGGTATATTGGCATATCTGCGTCATTGACATATTCAAGGTATTTGAGGAGCTTGCGATTTTGCTGACATATTCAATTCTCCTTGCACTCTACTTCTTTAAACTTGACAAACTCAAGTGGGAATTACAAAGACTTCTCACTGAAGACTCTTGTTTTGTTGACCTTCTCTGCCTGTAGCTTGGTGGTAAGGTTCCCATACTGATAAGGTTGACGCTCATATTCCAGTGGTGTAGTAGCCATAGCGGCAGTGACCCTTCTTTCTCTTCACCTATAACAACGCGATATTATGAGACATTTTTCAGGTCATTCTGACATATCCATGGAATTTGAGGAGCCTGGGATTCTTGTCGACATATTCAAGGTATGTGTTGGCATATTGGCATATCTGCATATTGGTGGAAAGTGGCAGATGGTGGCTGTAGACCATATTGTGGAAAGATCGAGCCTGTGACTTCTCACTGGTGTTTGTATATGTTGTTACAGTCAAGGATCAGCCAAGTAGGCTGAAGGGACTAGCCCAACCATGATATCAGAAGGGGCTAAAACGGGGGGGGGGGGGGGGGGGGGGGGTAACAGCTCAGGATGCTTCTTAGCAGCTTGGGGGGTTAGGCTAGGGAACGTGATGCGTGATGTGAGTTTACGTGTATGTTGATATGGGTGAACTAGCAGAACAAGTAGATGGTTACCTAAGTAGGGGATGTCGAGTAGCTTGGAAAGAACGTCTTCGTGGTAGGAGTAGAAGGGTTCGTTCCGAGTAGCTCGTGTCTATGTGCGCAACGTGTGCGTTGTGAGAGATGAAGCAGTACATGGGTATGGTATTGTATCATGTGCGTTTGTCACGTGGCTTACGGGTGAGGTGTACCCGTATGCCTTGCTGGACGGCCAGAGTACCCGTGAAGGGTTCTGTACCGTTACACTCCCCCCCCTCCAGAAGAGATGCGGACCCCGCATCTGATCAGAAGGAAGGGGGATGTGAATACCAGTTGTCGTCGTATGTGCCGTGCTCAAAATATACTTGATTAATCAAGTTGGTTTCGGAGAGAACCATTTTACATCCCTTTTGAGTACTCCGGGAAAGATAACTTTATAAATAAAGCAATCTAACCGCCGTGTCGTATGCGTCGAGTGCGATGGGTTGGTGATGGGCCCGTTTTTTTGACGTACGTCGGGACAGAACGGGCGTAACACGTGATTTCCATGCATCGATGACGTGAGGCGCACTTTTCTTGACCGCTTTGGCGAGTTCCCAAGTGTCTTGCTCAATACCGAAGTCTTGCCATCGGACCAAGTATTCGAGACGTCGTTTGCTGGAAGTGCCTATGACACGCGATTTCTCGCGCATGATGCATTGGATATTCCAAATCGGAGCGCCGTCGGAGTCAAACTCTGGCGGTTGTCCCACATGGACAACGCCATCGGAGCGCCAATGCTTTATCAAACCCACGTGAAACACGGGATGGATACGCATCATCTTGGGCAAAGCCAAGCGGCACGCTGTGACTTGCCGGACGACTCCGGTGACCTCGTCGCGCGGACCAATGCATTCCGTAATCGTATAGGGACCAACAAAACGAGGCGTAAATTTTGGTTTACCCGTTGCTTTGAACTTCATATTGCGGGTGGACAAGAGGACTTTATCCCCAAGGTTGAAGAAAACCTCCGTTCGTCGCTGATCGTAATGGGCTTTCTGCCGATCTTGAGCGGCTTGCATGCAAGCCTTGCATTGATCTTGTCGTTCAATGTGATCGGCCCACCAATTGTTGGCAGCCGGACATTTCGATTCGACTTCCGCTCTAAGCGGTGTCGTAGGGTCGTAACCAAGGTACGCCCGAAACGGGGTGTTCTGAATGGACTCTTGGTAGGAATTGTTGATTGCAAATTCCACCAGCGCCAAGGACTTATCCCAATCGTCGTGGTATGGTCCCACGTAGTGGCGAATCATGTCTTCTATGACTCGGTTCATGCGTTCCGTCTGACCGTCAGTTTGAGGATGAAACGCAGTTGAAAACGCTTGTCGCGTGCCCATTAATCGATGGAGAGCCACGCCGAAATGCCCGGTAAATCGCGCATCGCGATCACTCAGGAATTTCTTTGGGATACCATGATAGCGGATGACCCGATTCAGGTATAGGGAAGCGAATTCTTCTGCGTTTATCATAGTATGACAAGGTTCGACATGAACCATTTTCGACAGTTTGTCGACGAATACCGCGATGGCATCATGGCCAGAAGACGTAGGCGGGAGCGCCGTGATGAGGTCCGTGGAGACACACTCCCAGAATTTCTCAGGAATTTCCACGGGAACCATGGTACCGTTAGGCTTTGCGTTTCCGGGCTTGTTCGTTTGGCACTTATGGCATTGTTGGACGAAGGCCGTAACATCTGCCGTGACTTTGGCCCAAGTAAAAGTGCGGGTGACCAACTCCAATGTCTTGGTTCGACCGCAATGGCCCATGTAAATAGGGTCGTGAGCTTCGCGGATAATGTCCAGGCGAAGAGCTGCGTCAAGGGGGACACACAAAAACTCGCGGCCGTACTTGTTCTTCTTGAACCAGTAACCGTTCCTGGAAAACTTATCGCGAAGGCGCTTGCAGCCCGGCGTGAAGTTCGAGTCTCGTTTGTATCCAGCAAAAATTCGATCCATGATGGACGAAGAGGAGGGAGTCGACGCGGCGGGCGTATGCCGACTGCGTCGTCGCGTTTCCTTGACCGGAACCGAAGGGACGGGGAGGACAGTCGGTGGGCGGGGAAGGATATCCACGACCGCGGGACCGACTGCAATCGGGCGCTGCTTTCTCGATCGAGGCTTGCATTCGCTGACCAAGAGAGAGAAAACTAACAGCTGATGCGCAACCGCGACGTCGGCGGGGGCAGAGAGGTCAGGATTGCGACTGACCGGGTCTGCCATATTATTGCGACCCGCGCGATATTCCCAAGTATAGCTGAAGGGCGCCAGGTCCTCCTGCCATCGGCCCATGCGTCGTGAAAGGACCGCCTTTGTGTCAAAATACGTGAGCGGATTGTGGTCAGTGACCAATGTCATGTGGGAACCTTCGAGGTAGCATCGCCACTCGGTCAACGCGTGAACGATTGCTAGCATCTCTTGTTCCGTTGTAGTATAGTTCAGCTCCGCTGGGATATACTTCTTGCTGGTGAAGGCGATGGGGTGTTTATCTTGCAAGAGCACCGCGCCGGTACCGAGCAACGATGCGTCGGTAATGACTTCGAAAGGTTTGCTGAAATCCGGCAGCGCGAGGACTGGAGCGGATAGCAAAGCTTCTTTGAGGCCTTTGAATGAGACGAGATGTTCTTCTTTGAACAAGGAGCCGAGCTCACCCTTGATGTTAGACAAGGTTTGAAGCGGGGCAGCGAGAGACGAATAGCCTTGGATAAACTTGCGAAAATAATTGCACAAACCGAGGAATGAGCCGATCTCTTTCGCCGTTTTCGGAGTAGGCCAGTCATGGACTGTGCCCACCTTGCGTGGATCAACTTTAATGCCGTCGCGTCCAATGTAATGACCCAGGAATTTAACTTCCGTTTGGTTGATTGAACATTTGGAGAGTTTCGCGTAGAATTCGTTGTCCTGGAGGACGTTGAGAACCGTGGCCAAGTTGGCTAAGTGCTCCGCCGGAGTGCGTCCGTAAACCAAGATATCGTTGAAGTAGACCACGACGAGCTTGTGCAAGTAGGGCGCGAATATTTGGTTCATGACCGCTTGGAATGTGGCCGGCGCGTTTGCCAAACCCATCCCAAGGACTTTAAATTCAAACTGACCCATTGGGGTAGTGAACGCAGTCTTCGGCGCGTCCTCGTCCGAAATTCGTATTTGGTAATAACCAGACGTGTGGTCTAGGGAACTGAACAAAGTAGCTCCACCTAGACGATCAATGGTCTCATCGATACGGGGAAGGGGATACCTATTTTTAATCGTGATGTTGTTGAGTGCTCGCCAATCGCAAACAACACGGTATCCCGTTCCACCCGGTTTCGCTATGATCATAATTGGCGCACCGTACGGGGACGAGCTCGGGGCGATGAATCCTTGCTGCAACAGGTCGGAGACGTATTCTTCACATAGTAAAGTCTCGGCTGGACTCATGCGACGATTTCTGCGATTTGGTGCGTAAGCATTGTCTTGCGTTTTGATGACGTGAGGAATAACTCGATGGTCGACTCGAGGAGTCCCCATAGGCAAATTATTGAAGACTTTGCGATACTGCCATAGGAGAGCGCGCAGGTCGTTGGCCGAGATGAGTGTTTTATCATCGTGGTCCCGTATGTTGTCGCGGATCCAATTTTCGAAATCCATACTTGCCACCGGGGGACCAGGTAAAGGCCCGTCGGAAGGCAATAATTTTGTCAGCAATTTCGCCCGTTCATCGGCAGTTACGTTAGACGCCGGTAAATCCGCTGGGGATTCGCGGACGTTGACCATGACATGGTTAGCGCCAGCTTTCAAAAGCTTGGCTGCCTTGCGACCGGTAATGACTGGGTCGTCAGTCGACTTGCCCGAAAGTGCCATAGTGAAGAAGGAATGAGCCGTTTCGTCCCGCTGTCTGTTTATAGGTGTCAAATAGCAGCCGTACCGTTTGAGCAACAATGTCATGCGATCGTAGTCTAGGACGGCTCTTTCGTCGCGCATCCAGTCGGACCCGAGGATTAGGTCTAATCCTCCGGGAAGTTTGTCGACGACATGGGCGAACACTTTGCCAACATATCGTTGTATGTGTATAGGGAGCGAGACCGTCCCGCGGATTTTGATAATCCCGTCGTTAGCGCAAGTGAATCCGTCGCGTTCGTTTTCCCAAGGGCGGATGTGCAAACCGAGATCCTCAGCCGTTTGCTTTTCCATAAGACAACCTGTTGCGCCGGAGTCTGCCAATGTGAGTAATTGCTTTGCTCCTGATCGGGCGTTGAATAGCATATCGGGGGCAGCAGCGGAGTTGACTTCGTATACCCGATTGGCTCGCGTCATGAGCACGGGGGAAGAATTCGTATTTCGTTGCGCGTGATTGCGACGGATGCACTTCGTTGACCGTCTGGCAGCGATTTGTTTTACGCGAAGTTTGGGATCCAATGCCTCCGACCACCAGTGTTTTTTTCGACGGGTTTCAACCGGACTGGGGATGCCCTCCTCAGGTGCGGGGCCAAAGTATACTGCCTTGGTCACGTCGTTGATCGCATGCCAATCCTTTTTGATTTGGACGGCCCGTTCGGAGTCGGGGGGGTCATACCATACTTGGATGGCGACTTTATTCGAAGGTGACCCTTTGGGGCGGGGTTTCATATGGTGATCGAACGATTGATACTCCTTGAACAACTCCATACCTTGGAGGAGACTGGAGACATGTTTATCGTTACTTGCGTTTTTCGGGAGGATGAACATACCGGATGTGTGGAAGGGTGCATCATTTTTGCATTCCCAATAGTGTTCTAACACCGACACGACGTCTTCCGGAATGGGGTGAGCGTATATGAACTCGTTTGCGATGGAGACACGCATGCCAAACTCCGTAGAGAACTTCAGTGGACAAGGGGACGACAAGGTATTAGTAGAAGTTACATCAATGGTTGGGGTTAAGCCCGAGCTAGAAAACAGTTCCTCTTGAACTTGTAACAAGAGCTCAAGTGGCTCGACTACTACTACTTTATCGCCGCTAAGTACACGATCCAGGGTTGTCAATACCTGACCGGCCGATTCCTATTCCCAAATCGGGATGGGACCGTTGCCATCAAGGGCCCAGTCGGGACACGTAGTCTCGTTGAGGGCCGGCCACTTAGGCAAGTCCCGCGTGCGGCAGCGTCCGTCAGCATTCGGCGACCACATACATATCCTCATGTAGCGGAAGCAGAAGAAGCAGCGAGCACCATTCTGAAGCCAGATGGTCTGCCCGACGCTGACCGATTTGTTCATATGCATGGCGTTCTGGGGGTCTTGACCCGAAAAGTCGGGGGTCCGCGGCCCGATGGGCTGCGAACGGGCCCGACCAGCACCCTGTCCGTATCCTCCGCGACCACCACGGCCCGCGCCGCGGCTAATAGAGCCTTTCCCGGACGTGCGATCAGCACCTTGCAAACTGAGGACCTGCGGCCTTGGCGATCCACCCAGCTTGCCGTTGTGCGCCGGTTGCGTCGCACGACGTCCTCCATCACCTCGGCCACCGGCCGGGTTGCGCCTACTGTTTGGCGCCAGCTTGGGGCTCTTGGCTGGGCGAGAGTTCATCTCCCCGCCGTCGTCGGTGGCAACTCCCTGCGAAGAGAAAGAATCCGTGTCAGTATCGGAGGGGGGTGATTTGGTAAATTGGACGCGATTGAAAGCAAGGTCCTTACCCGGGTACTTAGTATCCGCTGGGCGCTTGAATGGATACCTCGATTTCTGGTTAGCGTAACCTCCCCTCTGATGGCGATCGTGTTTGTCCGTCAAGGACTTGCCACGAGCGGCGACAACTTTCCTCGCTTCGTCCAACTGCAGATAGCGGAACAAATCCTCCATCGTTTCGAACATAGTACCAGACTCGCGCCGAGAGTGTGCACCGGCGCGGAGTTCATCGGAGAGTCCCGTGCGAAACAAGTTTAACTTTTCGCGGTTGGTCAGCTCGGGGACTTTGCAAAATTCAGACTTGATGGCGTGGTAATAATTCTGCAAGGAGCGAGTATCTTGGCGGAAGCCACCTTCGTGTAGTTTGGTGAGAGCGACGTGTGCTTCCGTTAATAGCTCGGGCAGGAGGAGCGACTCCGCCCATGCGACGATTCCCATGAAATGTAACCCGTCAAAATCATCGCTAGCCCATGCCTCGTCGTACGTGATGCGGAGTTGGCCAGTAAAAGCGCCCGACAGGTGTGGAACAATGCGCTCGAACGAACCAAGGTAACCGTCGAAGAACTGGAGCTCCATGATCGTTACCACATTGAAGACCCATCGGCGCAACTTAGCCCTAGTGCATCTGTCCGACAGTTTGTGTTCAAAGAGACGTAGTTCCTTTCTCATTTCGGTAACACGCATGGCGAACCCAGTGTCGTGATCAGAGTGACGAGTGGCGCGGTTATTGGGATTAGGGGTGATCGGGTCCGGCTCACCTGGCGGGCCTTCTGGGGCCAGGTGTGTTCCCGCGCGAACCTGTTGCGTCGGTGAAGGTGTGTCAGCGGACAGCGTAGCTGCGCGCTTTGCACGAGGTCGAACAGCGGGCGGGGAAGCCACCGTAGGTACCGCTGGCGCCGTTGGATGCCTGGGCTGAGTAGCCCGAGGAGCGCGAATAGAGGTCGGGTCGCCAGGTGGAACCTGGAGAGGCGAACCTGGGGAATCAGCTAAGTCGTGGTCCGATGACGAGTTATCGGAGACCGAAAAGGGGTCGACGGGTGTTAAGGGAGCGGCGGTAGGCGCTGTCGGCGGGGAAGGGGTAGCGTCCCCCCGCGGAATCGAACCACGTTGCATTTTGCCAGTAAGGCCACCCGAAGGGGCATAGACGTCGGGGAGTCGAAAGGGTTCTGGATGAAACGCCGGGGCTAAATGAGCGACAGCTAGTGTATCAAACATCCCTGAATTCCCCGTAACCCGCACCTGCCTGTCAGGTGCACGAGGCAACGTCTCGTCCATTTTGTCGTCGTTGGCCTCCGCCGCAGGGTAGTGGGGCTTCAGCTTCGTGCCCCTGAGGGCGGCGTCCTTGTCGGCGATGTCTTTGATGTTCACAGGCATCAATTCCATCCACCTCTGCTTGCGCATCTTGCACGCCGTGTACAAACGGGTCATGCTGTCGCGGAGGTCATCCACCGCTTGCAGCGCATCCACGATGTTCTCGGAATCGCAGTCAAGGACGAGGCTGTCAGCGTAAGAGTTCATATGCACCGCCAACTTGGCGTCGGCATAAGGAGCGACAGGGTGGTCAGCGTGGAGCAGGAGTGGTAATACAGAAGACCATCCGACTTCGCAGCCTTGGCATACGTGGGCGACGCCTTGACCTCGCGACCGCGCTGGAACGCCAGCTTGCGCGCAGCGATGGTCTTCTGAGCGGCGGTGTCGTCCTCATGAGCGGCCTGAGGCAGCGCATGCTTGCGCCCCACGGTCCTGCCGTTCCCGCACCCAACAAAGCGGGCGCCGCTGGAAGAACCGCCAGGGTCTTCAGTGTCCATTGGCACCGTCTCGTTGCGCGCAACAGTAGCTGGGTCCGCCGCGATCATGGCCAAGACGTCAGCTATGGTAATGGCGGCGGAAGATGCATCCACGGGAGCAGCAACTGGGCGCTTGCCAAAGGCGACGTTCTCACGAGTCAGCTGCGCGATGACCCCAGTCAAGCGAGCGTTTTCAGCGAGAGCGGGGGCGAGCGCTGCATGGGGGGAAAAACGTGGCGAGTGAGGTAATGGCGTCGATATAGTGGGAAACAGGGTGCGGTTCACGGGCAAAAGATTGAGAGGTGTAACCAATCGGGACGGTGAGTCCTCAATATTATCAAATGGATTGCAAACCGAGAATGGTAAATTCGTCCTATGTTCGTCAGGCGTCAAACTGCGCTCACATGCTTGAGACAGAGCGAGGTCGGCCTGCGCTGCACCGAGCTCGGACTCCTTAGCCGCCAGTTCGACGCACCAAACATCCATGGAGGACCTTGCGGTCGCCGCGGCCTCAGCGGAAGCGACCTGGAGGTCGGCCAGAGCCTTCTGGCTCGTAGCGGCTATCTTAGCCACAAACTGCTCGGTGAGAGCTGCGTTGGCGATGGAGGCCTGGTCCAGCTGCGCGCGGAGTTGGCCAATTTGTTCCGCAGCGATCAGGTGGTCACCCATGTGTTGGTGACGCCTGCGATCCGCGCCCTCGTCATAGCGAGCGCTGAGCTCCTCGAAAGAAGGCTGAGACAGCGGCGTCGTCGTCGTCGTTGTCGTCGGAACCCAAGCGCGGAAGCGGGGCAGCGGGCGGGGCACCCGAGGGTGCCGACAGACCATTGAGGCCGTCGACCCTTGTGTGACGCATGCGAACCGCGCCCGCTTCATAGCGAGCGCTGAGCTCCCCAAGGGAAGACTCAGACAGCGGCGTCGCCGACGGCGTCGTCGTCGGAGCCATGCCCGCGCGCGGAGGCGGGGCAGCGGGCGGGGCACCCGAGGGTGCCGCTAGACCATTGAGGCCGTCCACCAGCGGTTGCAGCGTACCCACTGACACAGAGGGCCGCGCTTCGGTGGACGCGGATTCATCCCGCGTAGCACCGAGCTCAGTGTCGGGCTCAGTGTCGGAAGACGCCATCCCTTCAGGGTTGGTGTCGACAACTGACCTCGTAGGCTATTCCGCATCGGCCGTGGCAGCGGCAGCATCAGCGGCGTCGGTACTTAGGTAAATTCTGTGGGAGGCCATTCTGCACAGGCAACAGCACAAGTCAGGAGGCTGGACATGGATGAGTGGTGGGCTAGAGAGGGGGTATTACTCGCAACTCTAAGACGCCAAAATATCACCTGCCACAGGGACGAGTAAAATTTGCGAGCGTAACGAGCTGATAATGCCTCAAACGTAACTGTGAATGACGCGTCCGTCCAGAATACGATGAGGGATATAAGCACTGCGAAGGCACGGATCACAGGGCAAGCAAGGAAGTACACCGACGAATCGAAATGCGCGACAGGATGAGCAAGATAGCAGATGGGCAGCACGAATAATTAATGCAGCAAACTGTGAGAGCTGCAGGACAGGCTCGCGAAGCACCCTAATTAAAGCAAGTACATCCGAGGTGGCCAATGGAGCCGATGCTGCACTAATGATCAACCCGCGAGGGAGATGCTCGGGAATAACTCGCTAGAAGCTATGACCAAAAGGAAAGGACGTGAACGCAAGAATCGAGAACGTAGGCAGACAGGGGCCGGGCAGGCTAAGATAAGATGCCCAAGCAAGACAGGTCGCAGGCGGCCTAGTGCGTGTCGAGCTTAACAGGACCGTTCACTGCGAGAACCGAGCAGGCGCTACGTGTATTCGTAGCCACAGGTAAGAGCAGGAACAAAGAGCAGCAAATGCCAGAAAAGTTGACAGGATGTCCTAGCGGGTGCTATTTATTCGAAAGAAAATGCGTACGCGTGCGTATGTGTATGCGTGAGGTCCCTAAGGATCGAAACCAGCTCCGCTACCAGTGTAACAGCTCAGGATGCTTCTTAGCAGCTTGGGGGGTTAGGCTAGGGAACGTGATGCGTGATGTGAGTTTACATGTATGTTGATATGGGTGAACTAGCAGAACAAGTAGATGGTTACCTAAGTAGGGGATGTCGAGTAGCTTGGAAAGAACGTCTTCGTGGTAGGGGTAGAAGGGTTCGTTCCGAGTAGCTTGTGTCTATGTGCGCAACGTGTGCGTTGTGAGAGATGAAGCAGTACATGGGTATGGTACTGTATCATGTGCGTTTGTCACGTGGCTTACGGGTGAGGTGTACCCGTATGCCTTGCTGGACGGCCAGAGTACCCGTGAAGGGTTCTGTACCGTTACAGGGGGGGGGGGGGGGGGGGGGGGGGGGGGGAGGGTTGGGGGGGGGGGGTGACCCTGATGAACAAACCTACCCAATTCTCACATAAAATTCTGGAACTGTTCAAAATTAGCACTAGATTGACTTCTCAACATTCGATGTAACTTTCTCGCTGCTCATTTTCCTTCTTAGCATTCGCGTAGCATATTCGCATTCTCCTGCGTCTGCGCTATCGAATGCTTCCACCTGCTCTCTGTCCCAAGCAGTTTCGGTCAACTCTTCCCGAAACAGCAACCAAACAGGAGCTCATGCTTTTGCAGAGGCAATGCTGCTATCTAAGTCGCCGTCTACAAAATCTGACGCGACTCGCAGCAACTTCAGTGGTCGCAGGGTGGTAGACGGTTACTTTGGTAGCGAGCTGCACCTCTGGGCAGCCGAAAGTATGCACTACCAGATAGAATGCGCCTCTCCCTGGACTTCCCAACAGGGGGGGATGCGAAGCGCACATCCCTTTCTCTTTCTACTTGTAGAAGAGCAAGACAGGAAGCCCTGGACTGCTTAGTGGCACCGTAATTTATCATCCCTTTTTTTTTCTTCTTGTGACTTCTCATTTGTTAGCTTCTTACCTCCGCCACTGTAAGTGGTTGAGATCTGGGTCCGGCTCTAAGGGGTTTAATACCTACGCCACCAAAACGGTGGTTGGGAGTTTG
>JACBWV010000108.1:1015227-1045227 GCA_013435795.1 Chlamydomonas sp. ICE-L
GTAGAGGCCAGGCTGGGGGTGGTAACTCAGGTTAGAGGCATGGGGTGGGGAGGTATACTCAGTAGAGACATTGGGTCGGGGGAGACTCGTAGAGTCATATTGGGGTGTGGTAGACTTATGGTAGAGGCATAAGTTGGGAGTGGTAACGTCCGGTAGAGGCATAGGTTGGGGATGGTAGACTTAGGGTAGAGGCATAGGTTGGGAGTGGTAGACTCAGGGTAGAGGCATAGGTTGGGGGTGTAGACTCAGGGTAAAGGCATAGGTTGGGGGTGGTAGACTCTAGGTAGAGGCATAGGTTGGGTGGTGTGACTCAGGGTAGAGGCATAGGGTGGGGGTGGTAGACTCAGGGCAGAGGCATGGTTGGGGGTGGTAGACTATGGTAGAGCTAGTTTGGGGTTGGTAGACTCAGGTAGAGGCATAGGTTGGGGGTGGTAGACTCAGGGTAGGGCATAGGTTGGGGTTGGTAGACTTAGGGTAGAGGCTGAGTTGGCGGGGGGGTGTAGACTCACGGTAGAGGCATAGGTTGGGGGTGGAAGATTCAGGGTAGAGGCATAGGTTGGGGGTGGTAGACTCAGGGTAGAGGCATGTTTGGGGGTGTGTAGACTCCGTAAGGCATAGGTCGGGTGGTAGACTCAGGGTAAGGAGTGGTTGGGGGTGGTAGACTCAGGGTAGGGGCATAGTCGGGTGGTAGACTCAGGGTAGAGGCATCGGTTGGGGTGGTAGACTCAGGGTAGAGGCATAGGGTGGGTGGTACCCTCGGGTAGAGGCATAGGTTGGGTGGGTAGACTCAGGGTAGAGGCATGGTTGGGTGGTAGACTGAGTGTAGAGCATAGGTGTGGGTTTGGTAACGGGAGAGGTCGTTGGGTTGGTAGACTCAGGGTAGAGGCATAGGGTGGGGGGTGTAGTCTCAGGTAGAGGCAATAGGTTGGGGGTGGTAGACTTAGGGTAGAGGCATGAGTTGGGATGGTAGACTCCCGGTAGAGCATAGGTTGGGGTGGTAGACTCAGGGTAGAGGCATGGTCATTGGTGGTAGACTCAGGGTAAGGCATGGTTGGGGGTGTAAACTCACTGTAGGCATAGGGTCGGGGTGGTGACTCAGGGTAGAGGCATAGGTGGGGTGGCAGACTCAGGGTAGAGGCATCGGTTGGGTGGGAGACCAGGTAGAGCATAGGTGGGGGTGGTAGACTCAGTGTATAGCATAGGTTGGAGGTGGTAGACTCAGGTAGAGGCATAGGTTTGGGTGGGTAGACTCAGGGTAGAGGCATAGGTTGAGGGTGGTAGACTCAGCGGTAGAGGCAGGAGTTGGGGGTGGTAGACCTCACGGTAGAGGCATATGTTAGGGGTGGCAGACTCAGGGTAGAGGCATCGGTTTGGGGGTGGTAGACTCAGGGTAGAGGCATGAGTTGGGGTGGTAGACTCACGGTAGAGGCATAGGTTGGGGGTGGTAGACTTAGGGTTGAGAATTGTTGGGGTGGTAGCTCACGGTAAGGCATAGGTCGGGTGGTAGACTCAGGGTAGAGGAATTGGTTGGGGGTGGTAGACTCAGGTAGAGGCATAGGGTGGGGGTGGTAGACCCAGGGTAGAGCATAGGTTTGGGTGGTAGACCTAGGTTAGAGGCATAGGGTGGGGGGTGGTAGACTCAGGGTAGAGGCCTTGTGTCGGGTGGTAGACTCGGTAGAGCATAGTTGGGGGTGTAGACTAGGGTAGAGACATAGTTGGGGGTGGTAGACCAGGGTAGAGGCATAGGTTGGGGGTGGTAGACTCAGGGTAGAGGCATAGGTTGGGGGTGGTAGACTCAGGGTAGAGGCATAGGTTGGGGTGTGTAGACTCAGGTGAGGGCATAGGGTGGGGTGGTAGACTCGGGTAGAGGCATAGGTTGGGGTGGTAGACTCGTACTTGAAAGTACTCAAGTCCACTCAGGCTTTTGAGGAGTCCAAGCCCGCCGTGGCTGTCCATAGTGATGGATCTGAGCAAGTTAAAAGGGGAAAAAACGATTGAGTGTTGGGTAGTAAACCAGTTGAGGGCATGAAGATGAGATAAAGGGGGCTCTGACTGCTGGTCGAGAAGGACGTGGGTCTAACATCTCTAGAGTTAAGGTGGGTTGCATATATGATCAGTGTCTGCGGCAGGCTAGGCAACGACAGCAGTCCCTCGAGGGTATGATCGTGTTGTCGGCGGCCATTTTTTACGGTCCAGGGATGATGATAATTTATTGATGGTGTGTGGTAGGCAGGTAAGATCGTGGCTCCTATGAGTTTGATAGGTAGCTCGAGATTTGTCGTGAGCATGGGGTTGATCGGGGAGTGAGATTTGGAGCCCGTAGGGCGAGACGCATCTTATGGTTATGGTTAGTGTTAGGATATAGAAGCAGAAAGGGGCATGGTCCTGTGACAGAAGTTGAGTAGGGAAGAGAGCAGCGTGTTGAGTGAGCATCAGGTTCGTGTTGCTAGGATAGCGGAGGCACACTGGAGGGAAACGGGGTGGGAGAGGCGCATTGACTCCTACTATCCGCGTTAAATCTGATTCCGCGTAGCTTTGAGGTCGCAGATTGGGGACCAACCTGTGCTTCCGTTCTCCTGACTATGAAGTCGGTGCGTGGGGTAACAAGCGCGTGGGGGGTTTTTTCGAAAGTGGATTGGTTTGTCGAGTGGATTTGAAAACTGGCAGAAATTAGCAAGGTCATGAATTGATTGGTGCCGCGAACGTGGTTGTCAAGGTCGGCAATAAGAGGCGTTAAGCCCCAGGGTGCTCAGTTCATATGGTGACTGGCAGCGTCCCGATTTGAAAGAGCAGGTGTCTGTCCTGGAGTCCTGCATGGGGGAAAAGGGGATTCGTTAGTGAGTTCTCGATTGCATGGGCCTCTCCCTGGCAGCGACCATCAAGAATGTGCTAGGATTACATTACATTACATTACATGTAAAGTCTACTTGACACCGCGAGGGTGTACGAGACTCTGTGCTTTCCAAACAAAAAGAAAAAGCACCCACAAAGCAAAAACCCCCATTACTCGGTGTGTCGAGGACAAAAACCACCCCCCCCTACTGCCTCTACCCTGTGACGTCTACCACCCCAACTATGCCTCTACCCTGTGACAGTCTACCACCCCCAACTCTGCCGCTACCGTGATTGTCTACCACCCCCAACTCTTGCCTCTACACTTGAGGTCTACCACCCCCCATCTATGCCTCTACCTAAGCTACCACCCCAACCTACCTATGCCTATACCCTTGAGTGAGTGTCTTACCAACCCCAAAAACCCCCCAACCTATGTCCTCGACCCTAAGTCTACCACCACCAACACCATATGCCTCTACCCTGAGTGTCTACCACCCCCCACCCTATTGCCTTACCCGAGTCGGTCTACCACCCCCACCCTATGCCTCTACCCTGAGTCTACCACCACCACCCTATGCCTGTACCCTGAGTCTACCACCCCCAACCTATGCCTCAACCAACAACCTACCACCCCAGATGGCCCAGGGCTCACGACACCCCCATGGAGTATGGCAGGACAGTTGGAGGGGAGGCTCCAGGAGATGAAGGACCTTGCACCCCAAGCCACGCCCTCCCCCACCACTTGCAAGCAGGGATGCCAACCTTCATGGAGAACAGGCACTGCCCCAGCCTGGCCTACTCTCCCTCATGATATCCGCACCCGCCTTCATGCGATCTTGCTTTAAAATCTTGGCGGACCAAATAGTTCTTAGAAGGATCCTACCTGGTATGATATACATATGAGACCCCTCTTGGCATCTCAATTTTAATAGAGGTACTACCCCCCAGTACCACAATCAGCCCATGCCCCCCCTCTCCATCCCAAATAGTACCACTAAAGCATTAACTTGATCGTCCCTGGGATTACGTGGCACACACACCCCCCTTTGATGGAGTAGTAAAGAGGAATCAACTCGGTTGTTTGATTTGGGTGGTGGCTTCCTGGGAACATCTTCCGTGGCTACCCACTGGATGGCCTTACAGGGTGGGGTCTCCTTACAGAGACGGATTTATCGATGCTCGGTTGCAACGCACACCAAAAAATAAAGAACTCGTCTCCTGGCCCCATCTTACTAGGGACAAACTTATTCAAAATATTGCAATCGATGGCCTTGTCTCCAGCCCCCAATGACCCGACCCCATTGTAGAGGAGGAGGAAAGCAGACGCCCCCCTTCAGCTAAGGGACAGCCCACAATCCCGGCCCTCAGCATATCCTACCCATACATTGGAGGAAACAAATCTCAAGCCACTGCCAAGTGACACGCCCCATCAAATGCCTACCTCGGTGGACCTCATGTCCAACACAGGGGAAATTATCAAATTTGGGGAGAAGAGCATCACAAATTACTCAAAGCAAACCGTAGCGACTGGGGTGCGGTTAGGCCGACTTCACTTCATCTCAGCGGGAGAGAAATATTTCAAATTGCTGATATGAAGGCCTACATGCACACTCTGAATGCCCCAGCATGGCATACTCCACCAAATTGCACAACCCGATTATAACCCTGAACACACCAATCCCCACAACCTTTCCTCTGATGAGTCCTACAACTTTGGAATCCTACCTGGTAGCAGCAAAAAACAAATCCTGGAACGTCTACAAGGACATAATAAATGTATCTTGCACTTTACCACCCCCTTCCCAACCGCATATGGACATGCCGGCTGCCTCAAACAATACCATAACACCTGGTATTGGATAGACTCAGAAAACCTCTCGCCTATCCCCTTGGACTCCACACCGGGCGCCTGGCAGGGGGCCAATATATGGGCCAAATGCCTCATCCTTTAAAGATGAGGATGTGAGCGCGCCATGAGGTTTTGGACCCCCAATTCCAGCTTGGAAATGCGTCGGCTGTTACCAAAGATACAACCCTCCGAACTCAATGCCTACGCTAACCAACATGGAATATACCATGATGGAGGACACCAGCTCACCCCAACGCACCTCCCCCCCCAAACACACGAATGGACTGCGACATGGGAGATTGTTGCCCTAGACCCAACCCTGAGTGCTATCCTACCATACAGTTGAGAAACAAATTCGATGCCACTGCACAAGTGCACGCCCATCAATGCCTATCTCGGTGGACCATATGTCGACACAGAAAAAATATTCAAATTGGGGAGAGACATCACCGGATACTCAAGGCAACCCGTAATGACCTGTGTGTTTGGCCGAACCACTTCATCCCTCGCAGGGGGAATTTTACTAATATGCTGATGCAGGCCTACATGCACACCGAATGCCCCAGATGGGAATACTTCACCGAATCGTACAACCTGACTATAATCCGAAACACCCAAACCCGCACGACCTTAGCCATGATGAACCCTACAACCTTGGGATCCTACCTGGCAAGTAGCAAAGACCAAATCCTCCTACGTCTGCAAGGACACAGTAAATGTATCTTGCACTTTACCACCCCCCTCCCAATCGCCCTATAAAACATGCTGGTTGTCTAAAAAAATACCATAACATCTGGTATTGGATTAGACTCAGAAAACCTCTCGCCAATCCCCTGGACTCCACACCGGAGCCTGGCAGGCCCTATATGGGAACATCTTCATCCTTAAAAAAGAGGAGCGCAGACATGAGATTTTTGGACCCCCCAATACCATCTTGACGTTGCGACGATGGATACTATAGACACTACCCCTACTACAACTCCTACAAAACCCATGCCTTCACAACCCAACATAGAAGATACCATGATGAAGGACGCCAGCCCGCCCGATCGCACATCCCCCCCCAACACGCAAATGGACTGCGATACAGGAGATGCTGCCCCTTCAACTGTCACCAACATGAAGAAGAAACGTGGTACCACAGAGCACCCCCCCACCACAAAAAATATCAGGCACCCCAACAAGCATCTGAAACACTCGCAAAACCTGGGCCCCAACATTAAACTCAAACAAACAGCAATCCACATCTTTTTTCCCCCCACCTCTACCACCACCAATTCCAAGGGAGCCCCCCCCCCCCAACAGGCTAAGGTGATCTTAAATCTTGCTAAGGGATTAAATATCGCCGTAAGACATGCTTTAAGCCAACCATTCCTTTTACCCCTAAGGATAATGGACCTGCCCAACAACCCACCCACCATGCCCAGTCACCCCAAGACTACTACATGGATAACATACATTTTCTACTCCTCAACTGCAGAGGGCTGAGGAGCTCCTGGGAGCTGATTCTTAATCACATCCTAGACCACAAACCTGATGTGGCTATTCTTACAGAAACCAAACTGCTCTCCTGACTCTCCTTCATTCAATTCATCAAGAAGGAACTCCCCCAATACTCCCTTCACCACAGTAGTGTGGCCAAAACCCCGGACAACAACCACGGTAAAGGAGGGGTCATAATCCTCACCCACAAGCAATTAGGCCCCCCCCGTCCACCATGAAGCCAATGCAGACCTGGCTGGTTGCCTGGTGCACATCACCTTCGGCTCAACCACCCCAACCCCTACACACATCATAGGCGTCTACATGCCCCATGACCAACCCCAGCAACGCCCAAGCCGCCTATACATACATCGGGACTCACACCAAAAGCCCAATCACACCACACTCTGTGGAGGGGATTGGAATGCAACCCTCTTTCCCTCAGATAGATCTACCCACGCCACTTCCCACACAGACCAACATCACATATCTATGTGCTCCCAACTCAACCTCCACCCCACCAACCCTTCCACTAGAGCACCCACCTTCCATTGCTACCAGGAAGGCAACCTCGAGCACCACAGCAGAATCGATGACATCCTCATCTCCCCTTGCCCCAACCCCCTTCACCCCCATATTAGTGAAAAGACCAGGGAGGTCGGAGGATACCTAGACCATATGGCCCCTTCACCAAATTATCCCCCCTATTACCTTCCCATACCCCTGACATTGACTGACACCCCCCCCTCCTAGACCCCAACAAACTAGTCACCCCCGTCAGCAAGGCCTCCATGAACGCCACTAGAAAGGCCATTGAAGAAACGCACACTACCTTCTCATGGAACACACCCAAACCATCAGGGACTGGTGGGACCAGGCTACCAACCTCATAGGAGACAATTCTCTCCCATCCCACCTCCACCAAGTCAAACACACTCTCCTTGCAAAAAGGATTAGACCTCGACCATCTCAGCAACCAGATTATGGAACCTATTAGGATGGCCCTCACCACTATGTTTGAAACCTGCCCTACCAGGAACCAAATCCCAGGGCACTTCCTTGACAGAAAGAAGAGCAAAGCCCACGCCAAAATCAACTCCCATATCCAACAACTTAAGACGTACAGGAAACTCCTAACCACCGACCCCAACTCCTACCACACCGCCCATTCTACTCTCCTAGAAACATGCCATAACCATCCTACCACCCTCACCCATATCCAGCTTGCCTCAGACCATGCCTCACTCTTGGCTGCAATCAATATATCCCTCGATGAGGCCCTCCCTGCCCTCCGGAGAATTCTCACAAACAGCAGACAAACAGCTACCGCCACTGGCAAAGCAGCCTTCATGACCCAACTATCCAACAAACCTAAACAAGCCCACAGAACATCTCTTCAAAACCTCTGATAATCCGACGTCACCCCGGACCCTCCAAGACCCCACCACTGGCCAACACAAAACGTCCACTAATGACCTCCTGGACATCTTGGGGGAGCACATGGGACACTTGATGGCCCCCCCTCACCACACGTGCACCGGCAAATACTTACCCCAGGACAGACAGACAGCCCCCCCTCCATGGGCCTCCCTGCTAGACACATTCTCCCTAGAAACCAAGGCCCAACCCCACCAACACTCCAACCCCATCCTACCCTACCTCATGGAGTTCTCTAATTACCAAACATGCATCCAACACGTAGCAAAAAGCAAACAGGCTGGCCCAGACGGAATCCCCAATGAACTACTAACCTGCCTCCCCTGGTCTTGGCACCACACCATACATAAAATGTTTGGGCTTATGTTCACCGGCTACACCCCCATTTGCTGGAAGACCTCCAACACCATCATGCTTTACAAGAAAGGAAACCCCACCCAAGCCAACCACTACAGACCTATTGGCCTCAACAACACGATGGGTAAATTGCGGACTAACATGGTTACAACAGTGATGTCCAAATACTTGGACCAATACCAAGTCCTCAGTGACTCCCAAGAGGGATTCAGACAGAACAGAAGCACCCATAGACAGCTCACCCACCTCCTACATGACATCGAGGATGCGGCCCACTCAAAAAGAGACCTGTTTGCTGCCTACTTTGACTTCTCATCTGCCTTTAATATGGTGGACCATGACAAGCTGCTCCAAACTATGTATGACCTTGGAATCCCGGGTAGATGTCATTGAAACAATGAAAGGAATTTACAACGGGGCTACTACCCACATGTACCTCAACAACACTCAAGGCAAACCAATTCAAATCACAAGAGGCACCATCCAAGGTGACACCCTCTCCCCCCTACTCTTCATCATCTTCATCGAACCTCTCCTCAGATGGCTACAAGCCGGGGGCAGAGGATACACGCAAGGCATAACCTCAACATCCAATACTGACCAAGATAAAACAGGTTAGCCTAGGATATGCTGATGACACCAGTGTGGTCACTAACACAGCAGACAACCTCAAGGTACAATGCCTTACTTAAGTGCAACAATTCAGTACTTGGTCTGGGATTCCTCTTAACGGGGGTAAATGCATGATCACTGGCATATTGCATGGCTCCCACCCCAAGGATCCCACCAACCACAAGGCCCTAACCAAACTTCTCCACAACACCATCTCTCATTAACGACACATGGGTACATACCTTCCCCCAAATGAACCATACAAGATCTAGGGTGCCGGTTAGCCTCACCCTAAACTGGAGACCCCTCATGAAACAAGCCTTGGCCCTCATACATAGTAAAGGACACCAAATCCTCACCACTGCCAACCAAAAGGCGCCACCCCCTCTCCAATGTCTCAGACTCATCACCACGTGTATTAAGCCTTGCCATCACCTACCCTATGACCCGTAGCACCCTACAGCTACTCGGATATAGGCATCTTAGACAAGGCCTTATGGACCCTGGCTAAAAAATGCTGTGACCTACACCCTCATTCCCAACTGCTAGTGTCTGCCTCCCCCTGGGACAGGCAGGATTGGGTATCCCCTCCCTAATGGTGGACTATGCTCAAATTACAGCAGCCCACCTCACTAGGTCCCTCAACGACACGGGGAAACTAGGCAGGCTCACTACAGCCCTCCTCCACAAAGAAGCTACTATGCTCCAGGGTATGGATCCCTCTTACCTTGCCCAGCCATACACTTCAGTACTTTACCTTCCTTGGCCAGGCAAATGCACATCCTCAAAAGAGCCTCCATCCAAATCCATATGGAGGATGAAACCCTACTCAACCCCCTTCAAGACTCCCTCCCGGACTTTACCCTAACACACCATTCCCCCCAACCTTCTCAAAACCCTCATCCCCTTGGGCATTACTTCCCTAGCTGACATTGTGAGCCCAATGGACCCACAATCATCCCATCCAATACCCCTCTCCCACACCTATGGCACCAGAGTCTCCACTAGGCATAAAGTTGCCCTCAACAGACTCAGCCTACACCTGTGCTCTCCACCCCACCTGGAAGTCCACCTCAACCCTACTCCTGCCACAGCCCCCTGCCCTTGGCATCGAGGACCCTCCCCATACACCTACGCATTCCCCAACGGCACATTACCAAGTTCTTCCACATATACTATCAGCCACCACCTTAACAACTGGGACACCGCCCCCCATATTGCCCCGACCCTTGACCCCCAGTGCCGGCATCCTTACCCCAACCACAACACAGCCCCCCACGCATAATATCGAGGAGATCCCTGCCTCCAATGCACACATGTGGTGGGCCAGAGAGTCCTAATCTTCACCCCACCAAGTATGCTCAAGCCTGGAGCACTGACCCCAAGATTGCTTGGACTGCCAGAATGCAATTCATCAGAAATGACACCCACAAATGTACTGACGCCTCCTACTATAAACACCACACCATCCGTAAGAACAGCTCCCCCGTCGACCTGGTGCATGCTGTCTCTACCCCAGACCTTCTTGCTCCCCCAACCCCAGCCAAGCTCCTCCACCTCCTATATGGAAACCAACACAGCCTGACCCACCTCTTGGGCTTCAGAGCCCAAAAGAGGAAGGCTAACGAACCTCGAGAAACCCCCCATCACAGATATTGGAGGGTCCAGAAAGCCCCATGCACCATTCTCTGCCACCATCTCCCTTGTTACATATCTGCTGGCCTCCCCGTGCATTCCCACACCTACTCCTCTGCCACCTCCATTGTGGTCACTTGGTCCCCCGTCCATCTCACAGAGGAACAAATTACCCTGCTGGTTGGCCCCACCAGATATCAGGAACTCCTCCATGCCTACAACACTGAAACTACCCCCAAAGCCCCCTCCCCCTCCATTCCACCCAGACAAGACCTCCACCTCACTAACCTCCAACAACAAGCGGAGGGAGGAGAGTTTGATGCCAAATGGTATAGCGAACTCAGGCAAAACCTCATCATTAACACGGCAGACCACCACCCAGACTGGGATATCCACCCCCCCGGCAAATACCACATACAGGCTGGTACACTGAATGACAGGTACCACCACCTCCCTCCCCAACTCAACAACGGAGACACCACCTACATCTACTCACCAACAGGCCAATGTGTCGGTCATATACCCCTCTCCCAACTCCACCTCCTCCACCACAGATACCATACCACCAAGGCACACTCTCCCCACCTCTGGACCCTCCACAGCACAGGAACCTTCGCTGGAGACGTAGCCACCCTCCTATCACAGCACAAAGACACTACCATCTCCAATGTCTCCCCTGCCATACACAAAGCTATGTCCACCCTGGGGATGACAACGGACCTTGACACATCACCCCTCCTAATGAGTCCCCACCTCCCCATGGGCAACACCCCCCCCCCCCATTGGCCAACTATTTGGCTTAGGACCCCACTGCTACACCCAACCTTGGTACGGGGGAAACACACACCTCACCAGCCAGAACCCTGAAGAGGCCCACAAGGCTGTTCGATGGGCACTAGGCAGTGCCATACATGCTCACACCCTTGATATTCCCGCGTGCACCATTCTCTTGGTCCCACACAAACCCACATATGCCCATAACGCCCTCCTAAATCACCCATGAGTTATGGAACTAGCCACTCTGCCTCCCAAGGCCAAACCCCTCACCCCCTCCCTAATCTGGACGGGGGGAAAACTCAACCCTGCCAAGAGACACAGAGGAACCTACAAACTCATTGCCATCTCAAACCCAGCTGGCCATGCCAAGTACCTCCACAACTCACCCACCACATGGGCCCAAACCATGAGGGACATGGGGGCCACTTCCATCCCACGACCAGGTCCCCCCCCCTCCCAACTGGGCCTTCCTACCACCCACCTACCCAAGGCACTTAGCTCCCTCCTTAAGACCTGGGCACAACAACCCACCCCCATGCAGATAGACCCCACACCCATAACACCCCCCGTGCTCCCGTGCACACATGCTATCCTACAAGCACCAGGCCTCGCTCTATACACAGATGGAAGTGCCATCATAGACAAAGACGGCGTCCTCCGCCTAGGGGCAGGCGTATACTCCCCCAGGGCCGCTTCACGTTGCCTCCGCATAGACCCTGGCGGACAGGGCATCACTGCCGACATCAATCGCGCCGAACTCGTGGCAATCCAACAAGCACTCATACACTCCGAAATAGATGAAGAACTCACCATCTACTCCGACAGCTTATGTTCCTTGCAGCTTATTAACCTGCACATTTACCATCCCAGCAGGACCCGGGAAAACAAACACCGTGACCTCCTGCAAGACATCGCCATCCACATTATCAACAGACACAACGCTGCTGCTACCACGCGCCTGCATAAGGTCCGATCTTACTCAGGAATCATAGGGAATGACGAGGCAGACACGCTCGCGAAAGAAGCGACGACAGGATACAATGTAATTGGGCCAGTTAAAACAGGGGAACATGCGCACCTCAATATGCACTGGCCGTCTGTCCAGCCCCCCAAATCTATTAATGGGGACCAGCCCCCCCGGCACCCGGCCAACAATCTCACCAAGGGTATCAAGGCTAACCTCCCCACCCCCCTGCACACCGGGCATGCCAACACCACGGGCATATACGCCTCCATGTGGGAGCAAGCCAACCCCTTCCTCCTCCCTCAGGCTAGTAATCGTTTCTGGCAATCCACCGACATGAAATGGTGGCAAAAAATACAAATCCACAAGGCTCGGTGGGGACGCTTATGGACTAGGAAATTGGCGTACAGATACAAACGCCCCTATGGTACTAGCACTAGCCCCCCCTCTGATGATAACTGCCCTCTTTGTCGCAAAGCACAGGACGGAGCTGGCCATATTCTTGCTGGGTGCAGCCACCCTGTCTTCAAAGGAATGTATATTAACAGACATAATAAGGCGGTCCAACTCATCCAAAAGGCAGTAGCCAAAGGAGCTCTGGGGGCTCTCCCCATGTACATGGATGCAGGCACTTGTGAAGCGACCTCCGACATTCCCACAAGACCCCCAGCCACCCTCAAACCCCCTGATCTTCCCCAAGCCACATGGGATAAATACAGGCCTGATCTCCTCCTCATTGACGACGAATCCAAACCAAGAAAAGCCTACCTAGTTGAACTGGGCTACTGCTCAGACACTAACCACCAAATCAAATTCCAGGAAAAGAGCGTTCAGCATAAGGAGCTCCAACATATCCTTCAACAACAAGGATTCCTTGTACACTACCTAGTCTTCACCATAGGTACCACTGGTACCATACCAATCCCAACTATTACCAATCTCTCCACCTTAGGGATCAGTCGCGAACACGTAGACAAACTCATCTCTAAGCTGCACAGAGAATCTACCGCCTCCTGTACCAGCATTCTTGCCACACGTCGCATGAAGGAGTCCCTCCCGCCTGGAGGGTGACACTTACTATGTCTGCCATGGTGACTTTCCCCAGCTGCGGCGTACGGGAGGGTCCACTTAACACCACGCCCCTCCAGGCGTTATCTATCCTAAGTTGCTTGCGGGATAGAGAGAGAGGATCTAGAGTGGTCATGGTGGAAGTTGATTTATTAAGGAGAGCTCTGGTGAGGATTCCCAGGTGACCTTGGTCGTTCATGGACTGGGTGAGGGCTGTTGCAGTAATCTGGGTATATTCAGTGAGTAGAGAGGGCACCCCTAGTCCTGCCTCTGTTTTAGGGAGGTGGAGTGCTCTTGTCGGAAAAGATCTGGGAAGGGAGCAGCAGAGTTTGACTTTTTTTTTTTGTTGCTCCCAACCTATGTAAACGAACATGTTTAAGTGGTTCAAATTTGAAATGTTAGCTAAAAACACCCTTCAATCAAATTGTTAACCGTTAATTGTAGCTATTTGGCCGAACCTGAGCTCCTTTTCGTGAATTGCGATGCTCACATGTGCTTTGATCAGTAATTGTCCGGTATAAATAAATCTTCAAATTCATCAAAAATATAGAATGTTCAACGTTTTTATTGTTTTCATTAAACCTGGAAATTGGTTTGTGACTAACTGAGGGACGAACTAAAAAAAAGATTAGAAAGATTACGAGGGGCTCATGTCCTAGAAGTGAAACAACACCGCCCTAAAGTCGGACTCGAGAAACCACCCGCCGTCTTCTGGCAGCGGGGCTCGGACTCCGGTAGCCGAAACCAGAACCACCGGGACTGGACCATACCGCCCTCCAGACTGGGCAAACTAACAGACATTTTATTGGGCTAATCGGTTCTTTCAAAAATCTGGAGATTGTTTTCATTCGGGTACTTCCCTCACACCTAAACGACCCGTATTCAATTCACGCAGGGTGCAGACTACCTCGGACGGGCACATTTTTGCGTATTGCACATTTCATCCTTTGGGCTCAATCTAGGGAACTGGAGCATGCCTACGATTTCCCCAACGAAACTTCGCATCACCGTGCCTCTCGCGGCTCATTGCATCAGCTCATTGTGCTTGGCAATGAAATCTGCTGTTTTGAACTAGTACCTACAGGTTGGGCAGTAGCAATTGTAGCCTCGGGGGTTGCTGTTCCTGCATGCATGGAATTGCGACCTATTAACTTCATAGCAGTAGACTGTGAGAAACCTTACAGTGGTGCAAATCCATGTAACCAAGATCAAGTTTGAAAATATGGGATGCAGTTATGAGTTTGAGCAAGCTTTCAATTAGCTGGATTACCTCACCGCCGTAGACTGTGAGCAACCTAACAGTGATGTAGATCCATGTAACCAAGATCAAGTTTGAAAATGTGGGATGCAGTTATGAGTTTGAGCAAGCTTTCAATTAGCTGGATTACCTCACCGTCGTAGACTGTGAGAAACCTAACACTGGTGTAGATCAATGGAACCAAGATCAAGTTTAAATATATGGGATCGAGTTGTTTCGTATGAGCAAGCTTTCAATTAAATTGATAACCTGACCGCCAAAAACTGTGAGCAACCTAACAGTGGTGTAGGTCCATGTACGGTAACCAAGATCAAGTTTGAAAACATGGGATCGAGTTTTTATTCAAGAAGGCTTTCAATTAACTTGAATTCCTCACCGCCATAGACTGTGGACAGCCTTACAATTGCGCAGATTCATGTAACCAAGATCAATTTCTAAAATATGGGATCGAGTTTTTACATGAGCGAGCACAGAGCACAAGATAAAGTAATCAAACAAAGTATCATGCTATGCTATGCTAGTAATTCCACCTTGCACATGTGGTACGGTTTTGGTTGGGCTGAGGCTCATTTAGCATGACCAAATACACATATCGGTCTTGAGCCCCTAACTCTTTGTAGTGTCCGTGTCCTTCGCCTCCTTCTTACGCACTTGCAAGAGGAGATTACTTGGTCATAGATGCTCCAAGCGCTCGACACTAGCCATCCATTTGATCGGAAGGAGGGATATGCATGAGTAGGTTACAGCCGAGTTACAGCCGTGTATGTACCTACAGCCAGACCCCCCAGTCCCCCACACGCTAGGTACACACTAGGGTTGTTCAGGACGCTGCGTCGTGCAGATAGACGCAACGTTTGAAGGTCTGTTGCGTCCTGAGACGCAACGAACGTGGGGAGGGTCCGTTGCGTCGCTATGGGTTAGTTATGGGTCGATTGAGGGTCGGTTGCACGCAGGACGCACGCCGTAAAACTGTTCACGTTTCAGGACGCAGATGTGGCGGTCCTCCTGAACAACCCTGGTACACACACTCTAGTCTGAGGCAGAGTAATTGCAGGTTCAGTACCTCCACTCTGAGTCAGAATACACGCATTCTGACTCAGAATGCCCATCGAAGGCGGGGCTCGCAGCTCGTTCATCCACTCGTTTTATCCTGCTGCGGGTCTGCCTCCTGGGTCTGCCTGGGTTCTAGAATATGGTGTTAGACGGTGTTGGGCCAAACACGATTGTGAAAACGGGGAAAACCTGGACTGGAACCTTATCTCGTTATTCATCGCCGCAGTGCGTTGCGAATTTTGTCGCAGCAGCTAGTAATTCCCTCATAGCTTATCGACTATCTGAGGCTCAAGCTTTTAATTGTCCAGAAAACTCCGCCCAGCATCTCCTACGTTGCACTTTCATCTGCTAGCTCCACAACGTCTCCCACTGATTATTCCCCATAGACCGGGTGCCATTTCCTCCGCCCACGCGCGATTTGCAGAATTCCCATTCTGCAATAGCGATTCGAATCTGAGCGCTTCTGCTATTAATTCCCCCATAACTTGGCGGCTGTCTGAGGCTGAAGCTTTTTATTGTTCAGAACCTGCCAAATCTGCGAGGAAGCATCGATACTTGCGTTCATAGTAATTGCTGGATGTCGGTGGTGGCAAACTGGGAATAACGTATCGCGGTCAACGTCCCACACTACCATGCGTCAGGATCAGGATGAATTGCGGTGCTCTCACGCGTTTTATGACTTGGTGACTACTTATGTACTCCCTTAGAACTATCGGTACAGACAGTGTTACTGTCTGTACTGTGTCAGCTGCCCATAGACACGGTAGCAGCTTCCTGTTAGCTGCGTCACCGTGTTCTTCTGACACGCGCTGTCTAGCCTGTACCCGGATCAGGTTCCAGGCTGCCGCCCCTTTCCTCCACTGGTGTCCCTTTATGGTTCCCCCGTCGTTTGTAATTTATTCTCGTCTCCGTGTATAGATTGGCGCGTCTGTTCCGCTGCAAGCATCTCTGTCCACTCTACGAAGTGTATTAAAGCTGATAGGTTACGGGCTCCTCATTTACTACCACTGCTTTTCAAATGCAACTTCCGCGAGGGCCTCCTGCCGGCTTTGAGGAACTCCATCTGTCGAATGGTGTTTCTTGGTCGCGCGGGATTCGCAATGTCATCATTAGCAATGGCTGCGACCATGTACTTCCTCCGGAGGTCAAGGTTCCTTTTGATTGGCTTGATGTTTGCGCGCCAGCGGCCTTTGCTGCCGGAGAGGAGTCTCCTTCCGCCATCGTGGAAGTAACCCCCCCCCGACCAATCCTCCAACTTTGCGGTTCCTTCTCCTACTGTTCAACGCCTCTCTCCTGAGGTTGAGGACGTTCTGATGGGTCTATGTTGTGTTCAGACACAGATCATTCTTCACGTTCTGATGGGTCTATGTTGTGTTCACGTCTCACGTTCTGATGGGTCTATGTTGTGTTCAGACACAGATCATAAAACCTGAGGATGAAATGCATATGTTTGAGTGCCCTTTTTATAATGATATTCGCCTCCGCTACCAGAAGCTGTTTACAGATATTTATAGGCATGTCCATGAGGATACTAACTTAACCGTATGGAATGTGGAATTCTGCGATTCCACATTCAGAACCTTTATGAATGGAAATGGCACTAAGTCTTTTTGGAGCAACCTAGCCGACTATCTTTCTACTTGTAGAAGAGCAAGACAGGAAGCCCTGGACTGCTTAGTGGCACCGTAATTTATCATCCCTTTTTTTCTTCTTCTTGTGACTTCTCATTTGTTAGCTTCTTACCTCCGCCACTGTAAGTGGTTGAGATCTGGGTCCGGCTCTAAGGGGTTTAATACCTACGCCACCAAAACGGTGGTTGGGAGTTTGGTTTGTTTGTCCTCGACACACCCCTGATGTAATGGGGTTTTTTGCTTTGTGGGTGCTTTTTCTTTTTGTTTAAAGCACAGAGTCTCATACACCCTCGCGGTGTCAAGTAGACTTTAACATGTAATGTAATGTAATGTAATGTAATTCTGTTAGCATGAATTGCGGTGCTCTCACGCGTTTTATGACTTGGTGACTACTTATGTACTTCCTTAGAACTATCGGTCCTGACAGTACTATGTCAGCTTACTGTTGACTGCGTCATCGGTTCTTCTGACACGCGCTGTCTAACCTGTACCCTGATCAGGTTCCAGGCTACCGCCCCCCCCTTTCCTCCGCTGGTGTCCCTTTATGGTTCCACTATCTTTTGTAATATTTATTCTCGTCTCCGCATTTATAGATTGGCGTGCTGCACACACTAAGTCCACTCTCCGGAGTGTTATCCAAGCTGATAGGTTATACGGTCCCTCATTTACTACCACTGCTTTGCGATGCAACTTCCGCGAGGGCCTCCCGCTAATTTTGAGAAACTCCACGACAAGAATGGAGAATCTTGGACGCGCGGGATGCGCAGTGTCATTATCAGCAATGGCTGCGACCGTGTCCTTCCTAAGGAGGACCCGGGTCCTCTTGATGATTGGCTAGACGTCTGTGCACCAGCTGCCTCTGCTAGCGGTCACGAGATTCCTTCCGCCATCGTGGAAGTAACCCCCCCCAATCAATCCTCCACCTTTACGGCTCTTTCTGCTACTGTCCGACGTCTCTCTCCTGAGATTGAGGACGTTCTGATGCGACTCTGCTGTGCTTCCACTCAGATTATCCAGTACGCAAGGGCGCCTCCTCCTCCTAATGCCCGTTTTGACTACGACTATCAAGAACTTGCTCGTCATCGCCGTGCAGATGGCTATGCTGATGACTCTGATGATGGTGATGAAGATCTGCAGAGTGCTATGAGTGGTGACTTCGGTGGAGTCACTCCTTCCACTGCTACTCGAGTGTTCAATTCTACCGTCTCTCCTGTGTATGAGCCTCTGTCGGCACCTGCTCTTGCGCCTTCCCCGGAGTTTAAGCCTGATCCAGTCTCTGCGCCTCTGCTTGCGCCCCTTCCACCTGTCCACCCGGAGGTGGCCAGGCCGTCTTTGATGCAGAAGTCTGCGTCTTTCACCTTGCCTCCGGACCGAGGTCTGTCTGGCTACAATACTCGTGCTCGAGAGGCTTCTGCTGCTGCTGCTGGCCGCGCATCCTTTGCTGGCCCTTCGCAGGAGCCCCCTCCACCCCCGCCTCCGCCTGTGGAGCAGCCCCCTGCTCCTGGCCCTCCGCCATATGTGCCTCCTTCGCTGTCATGCGACTCCTGGGAGCATCTGCTCGATGGCGGACATCCTCTGCGTCTATCCCTGCAGGACTGCCGTCTTATCCGCCAAGCTCAACATGCTGGGGAATCCTTGGACCGCACTCTGTACGGTAGGCTGGATATGACTGCCACTCAGGCTATGGTTGATAGCAAGGGTCGCCCTAGGCCTAGGCGTGTGATGGCTTATTCTGAGCTAGGTCTAGAGTGTCGGGCTTTTCTGGGACCTGTTATGCCAGGGATTAACTACCCTCCTGCTAATGGTGTGACCTCTGGAGGGGTTGGGCGTAGGAACAGTGACCTGCGAGGTTACGAGTTTGTTAAGGTGCCACTCCCTTTCTGTCCTGTTCGTCCTGATTTCGAGCTCATTGTGCGTGTTGCGCGTTCCCTAGATCTCATCAGGAACTTAGATGACCAGCGCGCTTATGACGCTGGTCTTGCTGCTGAGTATTTTCTGGCGATTCGTGAGTCTTTAGCTCCTCGGTGTGCTTTTCCTGCTGCTGGAACTTCGGCCTCTCATGGTGAGTCTAGTGTCGATCCTGCACTGTTGGGTTTCAGTGCGCTTACCCTACCCCGCCAAGAGTTCATGATCTTATCCATGATGCTTGCCAACATGACGGATGCCCTAGTCAAGGTGTATAGGGACTTTGCTTCACCTCGGGATATCTTTTTGCATATCCGGAGGCAGCAGTCCGATGCCCTTGCCTCGCGTGTCCCTCTCTTGCTGAAGGAGTATCATGCTTCGGTCATGGGCACTCATGAGCATGTTGACGCTTTCTTTCGTCGGGTTCGCGGTATGTGCACTGACCTGCGCAGTGCTGGGTTTCCGCAGACTCAGCGTCACGCCATGGGCATTATAGTTCAAGGTGCGAGTCTGCCCCGGTTCGAAACGCTGCGGATTAAGTATGGTATCCTGATATACAACCAGCAACCTGTTGAGTACTGGTCCTGTCTAGAGGAATATAGGCAGCTAGATATTCTTAACATAGCGCTCCCTCAGTCGGATTCCATGCATCTTGGTTGGTCCCGGACCGCTCCTCAGTTTCCTGCTAATGCTGCATTTCAGCGGCGGCAGAAGACTGGTGGTGGTTCTGGGTCGAACAAGAGGCGCCTGGAATGCACCTGGGGACCATGCCCCCACAAGGATGGTCACTCGGAGGACCGTTGCTGGACGAAGTTCCCTGCCCTGCGAAGGGTCCCTGGTCGTGCAGAACCAACGCTTCCTTCACCATTGCCTGCTAACCTGGCCCTTCCAGGTCACCTTACTCCAAAGCAATTGTCTTCCTTGCAGGCTCAAATTGATGGGTTTGCTATGCAGAAGTAGCAGGTAAGCCCTGTCCTATTCTCCTGCACCTCTAGGTTCTCAAATGTGTGTAGTCCGAGCCTGTCTGAGGGTGTCTGGCATGTGGATTCTGGAGCTGGAATGTCCATCACAGGTGATAGATCTTTGTTCACTGTGTTTGATGTTCCACTGAATCTGCCATCAGTTCGATTTGGTGATGGTGTGGTTCAACGGGCAGTAGGTAAGGGATCCATTGAGTTATGTAGTGATTGGTTACCAACACCAATCATTCTAACTAATGTTCTGTACATACCTCACTGTCCGGTGAACCTCCTGTCAGTAAATGCTGTGGCTCATTCTCTCCACTGCAAGATTTCTTTTGATAGTATTAGTTGCACTGCCACTCAGGGCTCTTCTATTCTCTGGTCCTTCCCTGCCTCCAGTGATGGTGTTTACAAGTTTGCATGTAGGCCTTGTTACACCACCAGTGGCTGTTCGTTTGGTGCTGACAATTACCCAGCTTTTGCACTTGATGTTGATGAGGACGGTGGAGTTGTTATCCCTACCACTCCTGAATGGCTGTGGCATAGGCGGCTGGGTCACCCCGGCTATGATGCCATGCACAGACTTGTCAAGAAGGGTATGGTTAAGAACTTACCCCTCTCACTCAACCAGGTCCAAAAACTGGCTAAGATCCCTTGTGATGCTTGTCAAAAGGCTAAGGGCAAACGTCTCCCTTTTCCTAAAGCAAACACTACTCCGATCAATGCACCTCTCCAACGCCTTCACTTGGACATCATGGGGCCATTTCATATTAGAGGTCTGCGTGGGGAGTTTTATATTCTGTGCCTCACAGACCAACACTCTGGCTATGATGAAGTGTTGTGCTTGAGGATCAGGGATGAAGCTCCCTTAGCAGTTCAGACTATCATCCTCAGATGGATGAATCAGCTGCACGGGTTTGCCTTGAAGTGCCTGAGGTCTGACAGGGCTAAGGAGTTTATAGTAAAGTGGTTTGAGGATTGGCTGATATCGGTTGGGGCAGTGCATGAGTTATCTTTGGCATACACTGCACAGCAGAATGCAACTGTGGAGAGGTACAATGGGGTCTTACAGTCTATAGCTAGGAGCATCCACCTGGAGTCTAAGCTAACTAAGTCTTTCTGGCCCTATGCCTTCCTAGCTGCGTGTTACCTTCGTAATCGCTTGCCCAATCAGGGAGATAAGACTCCTCATGAGATTTTCTTTGGGGTTCAGCCTGATGTGTCGATGTTGCGCGTGTTCGGATGCCCTTGCTACGTTACGTTAGTCAATGGGAAGAAGCGCAACAAGCTGGACGAAAGGGCGTTATCTGGTAGACTGGTTGGGTATTCCCTGGTGAGTAAGGGTTATTTTGTTTGGGTTCCTAAGTTGCGCCAGGTAGTAGAGAGTCGTGATGTACAATTCTATGAGCAGTTTGATCATAACTGTATTCCTGGGCTATCTCCCTATGACGGGTCGCCGTATGTCTCTCGCATCCCTGCCGCTATCAACGGACATATGCCTGTGCCTACGGTTAATTCCCTTGACCCTTTGCTAACCCCAATTGTCGACCGCTGCCCTGATCATGGGATGACCTTGCGTCCCAGGTCAGGGGCTGATGGTGCTGTATTGTGTGTGAAGGCACTGGGCGGGCGAGATTCTGCAGTTCTTTCAGATAAAATCTTAGCCGAATCGCAGGGGGTCGCCAGGCCCTCCTCTGCGCCACATTTCGTCGGTGAAGATTTAGGATTACGACAGCCTTCGATCATATTGGTACCTGGATCAGGTCCATTGACTAATAGTCGCCAACCTCCGACCACCTCGGATGGCTCGCGGGTGTCGTTCATTCAGACGCCTCCTGTCGTCCCTGGTGGATTACTCGGGTCAAGCCCATGTGATGATGTAGCCGTTGCCGATAGTGCAAGTGATGATCTGGAACACTGGTCGGGTTCCGATACTGCGTATGGCTGGGGTGTTCCGGTCGACCCAGGCTTCGTTGATATAGAGGCAAATAAGGCCGGCCCTGTTCAACCAGGCAGTAGTTCTGCACTGGGGGCTATACTACCGTTTACTGCTGATACTGCTGATATCCCCGCTGCTCATGTACAAGTACATTGCTTGTACGTGGGAGCATACATTTCCACTTCCACTGAACTGACCTTCAAAGCTGCCATGCTTCCCACCAACCCTGACAGGGATCAATGGCTCCTTGCTATGAAGGATGAGATGGCGTCCCTACATGCCCATGGCACTTGGGCGCTCACTCCACTGCCTCCTAAACAGAGGGTCCTGTCTGGCAGGTGGTTATTTGTGAAGAAGGTTGGGGTTGATGGTTCCATTCGCTTCAAGGCACGTTTTGTGGTTCGTGGTTTTCTGCAGCGTCCTGGGTTGGATTTTCATGATGTATATGCCCCCGTTTCTTCTAAAGCAGGTCTGAGGGTGCTCCTGGCTGCCATCACTCATAGGAAGATGTTTGTTCGGCAGCTGGACATCAAGACTGCATTTCTGAATGCTCCCCTTGAACCTGGTCTGGACCTGTACTGCCACCAGCCTGAGGGCTTTAAGGTACTTGGTCCTAACGGTGTTCCCCTTGTGTGCAAGCTGATCAAGTCCCTTTATGGTTTGAAACAGGCGCCCAGGGCTTGGAGTATGGATGTCAAGCGGGTTTTGGTTGCACATGGTTTTATTATGTGCAAGGCGGAACCTGCTCTGTATTTTAGGAGGGATTCTAATGGTGGGTGGAGCTATGTCCTAACCTATGTTGATGATTTTATCTGTGCTTTTAGTGAGCTGGATAGGTATGTTTTGCTGATCAAGGCTATGGAGAAAGCTGGCTGGGAGGTCAAAGAGATGGGTGTGCCGGTTCAGTTCCTCTCCTTGGACATGGCTTGTACACTTGACTCTGACGGCAGGTGTGTTCAGATCAACCTCTCCCAGCACTCCTACATTGTTGATCTGGTGGAGCAGTTTGGTCTGACTGCTGCTGCCAAGCCCAGGTTTGGTGCCCCCATGGACAAGTCCACCGTCACTGACCCACCTGGAGGACCCCTGTCCTCTAATAGCCAGTACCTCTCTCTTGTTGGTGCTTTGCTATACCTGGCTACTTGCACCAGGCCTGATATTGCCTTTGCTGTGAGCTACCTGTCCAGGTTTTCTGCTCACCCTACCGTCCCCCTGTGGGGGGCAGCCAAGCGTTTGCTTTTGTATTTGAGGTCACATTCCCACCTGGGACTCACTTACACCCACAGCCCTGATTTCTCTTTTACTGTCTTTAGTGACTCATCCTTTGCTGATGATGGGTCTGACAGGAGATCTCAGACTGGCTTTGCTGTGCTTGCTGGGGGGTGCATAGTGAAGTGGATGAGCAAGAGGCAGCCTACAGTTGCCATTAGCTCTTGTGAGGCTGAGTATCAGGCCCTGTATCAGGCTGCCAGGGAGGTGCAATGGTTGAAGAAGTTGAGGGTGGATCTGGGTCTGCCTTGTGATTTAGTTACCATTCAGGGTGACAACATAGGGTCTCTGAGATGGGCCAATGACTGGCAGCTCCTCCCTCGCAGCAAGCACATTGATGTTATTCATCACTACATCAAGGAGCTGGTGGAGGACGGTTCACTAGATGTTGCCTATGTTAACACCAAGGACAACTGTGCTGACCCCTTCACCAAGCCCCTTGATCCTGCTGTGTTCTGGAGGTTTATGCGGATGCTTGGGATGACCGCTTCTTCTTAGGTTTTTTTTTTTTTTGTTACATCGGTTTCTTTGGTTATCATTGTATGGCATTAGGTTCCTATTCCCGGATCGGGTTTTCTATACCGTTGTTACCCATCTTTGATACTCGGTTTTCATCCTTTTCTAATTTGGCAAATTTTGGTTTTTGCCGCGTTTCATTCCTTCCTATAAACCTTTGGGTTTCCATTTGAAGTTGTCTCGAATTTTCGGAGTTCTTTGATTTTTTTTTTTTTTTTTTTTTCAATCTGTTACATATAGTTCTATGTCACCAGTGCCATAGGTGGAGAAGTAGTATTGTATGTCACCTGTGTCATAGGTGGAGTGTCAGCATGAATTGCGGTGCTCTCACGCGTTTTATGACTTGGTGACCACTTATGTACTTCCTTAGAACTATCGGTCCTGACAGTACTATGTCAGCTTACTGTTGACTGCGTCATCGGTTCTTCTGACACGCGCTGTCTAACCTGTACCCTGATCAGGTTCCAGGCTACCGCCCCCCCCTTTCCTCCGCTGGTGTCCCTTTATGGTTCCACTATCTTTTGTAATATTTATTCTCGTCTCCGCATTTATAGATTGGCGTGCTGCACACACTAAGTCCACTCTCCGGAGTGTTATCCAAGCTGATACATTCAATATGCTTCGGGTGTCAAGCCTTCTCCTGCCCGCATCCGGGAAGACGACACTGATGACGATGATGATTCCCAGGATGATGACAACGATGATGATTTGAAGAGTGCTACGAGTGCTGACTACGGTGGAGTGACTCCGTCTGCTACTCGTGTCTTTGAGACATCGTCTGTTTCACCTGTCTATGAGCCGTCTCCTCCGTCTGCGCCTTTGCTTGTGCCTCCTCCACTGGACCAACCAGATGTGGCCAAGCCGTCTTTGCTGAGGAGTCCTTCGTCCCTTGGTCCCTTGGGTCCTCAGCCGAACCTTGGTCGCAACCCTGCGGAGCGAGCTCTCGGTGACTACCATACGCGTGCTTGGGAGGCTGCTGCCAATCCTGTCATCAGTCTACGTGCTCAACTGGCGCTTTGCAGGAGCCCCCTCCGCCTCCGCCGGTGGAGCTGCCTCCTGCCCCTCCACCTCCACCTCCAGTGCTCACTTCGGTGTCTTGTGAGTCCTGGGAGCATCTGCTTACTGGAGGACCTTCTCCGGATCTTCAGTTGCGGGACTCCCGCCTTATCCGCCAAGCTCAATCGGAGGCTGGACCCTTGGACCGCATTCTGTACGGTAGGATGGATATGCAGGCTATTATGGCCAATGTTAGTGTCAAGTTGCGCAATCGCCGTGAGATGGCCTTCACTGAGCTAGGTCTCAAGTGTCGGTCTTTCCTAGGCCCGGTTCCTGTTGGCATTCGCTATCCTCCTAATACTGGTGTTTCGTTTGGCGGTGTGAGGCGTAGGGATGCTGATCGGCCAGGCTACCAGTTTGTGCAGGTTCCGCGCCTTCTCTGCCCTGTTAGGCCTGATTTTGAGCTTGTAGTGGGTTTTGCGAGGTCCCTGCCTGAGATTAAGAACTTAGATGACCAGCGCGCGTATGACGCTGGTCTTGCGGCTGAGTATTTTCTAGCGATTCGTAAGTCTTTGGCACCCCTGACCCCTGCTCCTGCTGCTGGATCTTCGGCCTCTCATGGTGAGTCTCGTGTAGATCCTGCACTAATGGGTTTCAGTGCACTGCCCCTGGACCGTCAGGAGTTCATGTGCTTGACCATGATGCTCGCGAACATGTCGGATGATATGGTCAAGGTATACCAGGACTTTGCTAAACCTCGGGATATCTTGATAGATATCCGGAAAAAGCAGTCTGATGCCCTTGCCTCTAGAGTCCCTCTCATGCAAAACGAGCTTCTTGGTTCAGTCATGAGCCCTACTGACCGCGTGGATGATTTCTTTCGCAAGGTTCGCGGCCTCTGCACTGACCTCCGCAGTGCTGGGTATCCACAGGCTCAGCGCCACGCCATGGACATTATCGTTAAGGGTATTCGTCTGGCCCGCTTTGAGTCGCTGAGGATCAAGTATGGTACGTTGCTGTATAACTTGAACCCTGTTGAGTACTGGTCCTGTCTTGCAGAATATAGGGCTTTAGATATCTTGAATGTAGCTCTCCCCAGGTCCGACTCCAGGCATCCTGGTTGGTCCCGGGACACTCCCCAGGTTCCTGCCAATGCTGCATTTCAGCGTGGGCAGGGATCTGGTTCTCAGGGTTCCGGTTCCCTCAAGAAACGCCTGGATTGTACTTGGGGCCCATTTCCCCACAAGACGAGCCACTCGGAGGACCGCTGCTGGACGAAGCACCCGCACCTGCGAAGGGGCAAGGATGGTGCACCGGGTACTGCCCCAGTGCCCATTGCCTTGGCCCTTCCAGGTACGCTTACTCCAAGGCAGATGTCCTCCTTGCAGGCTCAGATTGATGGGTTCGCTATGCCCAAGAAATAGGAGGTGCGCTCTGTCCTATTCTCCTACACCTCGAAGTTTTCGAATGTGTGTAGCCCGAGCCTGTATGAGGGTGTCTGGCATGTTGATTCTGGTGCTGGGATGTCTATCACAGGTGATCTGTCTGTGTGATGGTGTTTACAAGTTTACCTGTAGGCCTTGTAACACCCATCGTGGCCGTTTGTTCAGTGCTGAACTTTACCCAGTTTTTGCACTTGATGTTGATGAAGATGGTGGAGTTGTTATCCCTACCACTCCTGAATGGCTGTGGCATAGGCGGCTGGGTCACCCTGGCTATGACGCCATGCACAAGCTCGTCAGGGATGGTTTGGTTAACAACTTACCCCTCACTCTCAAGCAAGTGAAGAAACTGTCTAAGATCCCATGTGATGCCTTTCAGAAGGCTAAGGCAAAACGTATCCCTTTTCCTAAAGAAAGCAAAACTAAGATCCGTGCACCTCTACAACGCCTTCACTTGGACATCATGGGACCATTTCATGTTAGGGGCTTGCGTGGGGAGTTTTATGTTCTGTGCCTCACAGACCAATACTCTGGCTATGCTGAGGTATTGTGCTTGAGGTCCAGGGATGAAGCTCCCTTAGCAGTTCAAACTACCATCCTCAGATGGATGACTCAGCTACATGGGTTCGTCTTCAAATGTCTGAGATCTGACAGGGCTAAGGAATTCATAGTGAAGTGGTTCGAGGATTGGTTAGAATCGGTTGGTGCTGTGCATGACTTATCGATGGCATACACTGCTCAGCAGAGTGCAACTGTGGAGAGGTACAATGGGGTCTTGCAGAACATAGCTAGGAGTATCCACTTGGAGTCTAAGCTAGCTAAGTCTTTCTGGCCCTATGCCTTCCTAGCTGCTTGTTACCTACGTAATCGGCTGCCCAATCAGGGTGACAAGACTCCATACGAGTTGTTCTTTGGGGTTCTACCTGATGTGTCGTTGTTGCGTGTGTTTGGTTGCCCTTGCTATGTCACCTTAGTCAATGGGAAGAAACGCAACAAGCTAGACGAAAGGGCGTTATCTGGTAGACTGGTTGGGTATTCCCTGGTGAGTAAGGGTTATTTTGTTTGGGTTCCTAAGTTGCGCCAGGTAGTAGAGAGTCGTGATGTACTCTTCTATGAGCAGTTCAGCTATAACTGCATACCTGGGCTATCCCCTTATGACGGGTCACCGTATGTTTCACGCATCCCTGCTGCCATCAACGGACACATGCCTGATTCTGCGGGTAATGCCTTAGCCCCTTTACCAACCCCAATTGTCGACCGCTGCCCTGGTCATGGGATGACTTTGCGTCCCAGGTCAGGGGCTGATGGTGCTGCATTGCGTGTGAAGGTCCTGGGCGGGTGGGATTCCGAAGTTCCTTCAGGCAGCGATTTACCCGAATCTCAGGGGGTCGCCAGGCCCTCCTCTGCGCCACGTTCCGTCGGTGAAGCTCTAGGATTTGGACAGCCTCAGGTCATAGTGGAGCCTGTCATAGGTCCACTGTCTAATAGTTACCACCCCCCGTCCACCTGTTCGGATGGCTCGCGGGCGTTGTTGATCCCTTCGCCTCCTGTCGTCCCTGGTGGTTTACATCGGACAAGGCATTGTGACTATGTAGCCGTCACCGAAAGTGTGAGTGATGACCTTGAACACTGGTCTGGCTCTGATACTGCGTATGGCTGGGGTGTACCGGTCGACCCAGGATTCATTGATTTAGAGGCAAAGAAAGCCGACCCAATTCAACCAGGCAGTAGTTCTGCACTGGGGGCTGTACTACTTGATACTGCTGATATTGCTGATACAAATGCTGCTCATGTACAAGTAAACTGCTTGTACGTGGGGGCATATATTTCTACCTCGTCTGAACTAACCTATAAAGCTGCCATGCTTCCTTCCAACCCTGACAGGGATCAGTGGCTGCTTGCTATGAAGGATGAGATGGCGTCCTTGCATGCCCATGGTACTTGGGCGCTCACTCCACAGCCTCCTAAGCAGAGGATCCTGTCTGGCAGATGGTTATTTGTGAAGAAGATTGGGGTTGATGGTTCTGTGCGCTTTAAGGCACGTTTTGTGGTCCGAGGTTTTCTGCAGCGTCCTGGGCTGGACTTTCATGATGTATATGCCCCCGTCTCTTCTAAAGCAGGTCTGAGGGTACTCCTTGCTGCCATAACTCATAGAAAAATGTTTGTTCGGCAGCTGGATATCAAGACTGCATTTCTGAATGCTAAGTTGGAACCTGGACTTGACTTGTACTGCCACCAGCCTGAGGGCTTTAAGGTACTTGGTCCTAACGGTGTTCCCCTTGTGTGCAAACTGATCAAGTCCCTTTATGGTTTGAAGCAGGCGCCCAGGGCTTGGAGTATGGATGTCAAGCGGGTTTTGGTTGCACATGGGTTTACTATGTGCAAGGCAGAACCTGCTCTGTATTTTAGGAGGGATTCTTTTGGTGGGTGGAGCTATGTCCTGACCTATGTTGATGATTTATCTGTGCTTTTAGTGAGCTGGATTTATATGCTTTGCTGATCAAGGCTATGGAGGCTGCTGGCTGGGAGGTCAAGGAGATGGGTGTACCGGTTCAGTTCCTCTCATTGGACATGAACGTTACACTTGACTCTGATGGCAGGTGTGTTCAGATCAACCTCTCCCAGCACTCCTACATTGTTGATCTGGTGGAGCAGTTTGTTCTCACTGCTGCAGCCAAGCCCAAGTTTTCTGCCCCCATGGCCAAGTGCACCGTCACTGACCCTCCTGGAGAACCCCTGCCCTCTAATAGCCAGTACCTATCTCTGGTGGGTGCTTTGCTATACCTGGCTACTTGCACCAGACCTGATATTTCTTTTGCTGTCAGCTACCTGTCCAGGTTTTCTGCTCACCCTACCGTCCCCCTGTGGGGGGCAGCCAAGCGTTTGCTCTTGTATTTGAGGTCACATTCCCACCTGGGACTCACTTACACCCACAGCCCTGATTTCTCTTTTACTGTCTTTAGTGACTCATCCTTTGCTGATGATGGGTCTGACAGGAGGTCTCAGACTGGCTATGCTGTGCTTGCTGGGGGGTGCCTAGTGAACTGGATGAGCAAGAGGCAGCCCACTGTTGCCATTAGCTCTAGTGAGGCTGAGTATCAGGCCCTGTCTCAGACTGCCAGGGAGGTGCAATGGTTGAAGAAGTTGAGGGTGGATCTGGGTCTGCCTTGTGACCTGGTTACCATTCAGGGTGACAACTTAGGGTCTCTGAGTTGGGCCAATGACTGGCAGCTGCTCCCTCGCAGCAAGCACATTGATGTTATTCATCACAACATCAAGGAGCTGGTGGAGGATGGCCAACTGGATGTTGCCTATGTTAACACTAAGGACAACTGTGCTGACCCCTTCACCAAGCCCCTTGATCCTGCTGTGTTCTGGCGGTTTGTCCGAATGTTTGGAATGACCGCTTCTCCTTAGGGTCAATTTATTTTTTCTGGTTACATCGGTTTCTTTGGTTATCATTGTTTGGCATTAGGTTTCTATTCCCGGATCGGGTTTTCTATACCGTTGTTACCCATCTTTGATATTCGGTTTTTCATCCTTTTCTAGCTTGGCAAAATTTTGTTTTTGCCTTGTTTCATTCCTTCCTTTAACCCTTTGGGTTTCATTTGAAGTTCTCTCGACATTCGGAGTTCTTTGATTTTTTTTTAATCTGTTACACATAGTTCTATGTCCCCAGTGCCATAGGTGGAGTAGTAGTATTGTATGTCACCTGCGTCATAGGTGGAGTATCAGCATGAATTGCGGTGCTCTCACGCGTTTTATGACTTGGTGACTACTTATGTACTCCCTTAGAACTATCGGTACAGACAGTGTTACTGTCTGTACTGTGTCAGCTGCCCATAGACACGGTAGCAGCTTCCTGTTAGCTGCGTCACCGTTTTCTTCTGACACGCGCTGTCTAGCCTGTACCCGGATCAGGTTCCAGGCTGCCGCCCCTTTCCTCCACTGGTGTCCCTTTATGGTTCCCCCGTCGTTTGTAATTTATTCTCGTCTCCGTGTATAGATTGGCG
>JACBWV010000108.1:1052727-1127727 GCA_013435795.1 Chlamydomonas sp. ICE-L
TGCATTCTGTATTTGCAGGGACCATTGCTCTGTCTTCCCTCCCAGTTCTGATGTTCCACTGTCACATGAGGCTTTTGGACAACAACGTAAGTGATAAGTGAAGCTTGCTTGTAGGTGCGGTTTCGCAACAATTGTGTGGCATAGCGAATTATGTCTTGATTCATGCCTAGGTGGTGCCCACGTGCATCTGTCTATGTTTGTGTCACTGTCTCTGCCATCGTCTCTGTAACTGCATCTGTACTATGCCTCTGTCTATGTACTGCCCTTCATTGATCTCTAACGCATACCCTGCTCTGCACGTCACTGTCCTGCCCCTTGCCGTCCTCCCTGCCCTTCATTGCTCTGTAACGCAGGCCATGCCCAGCTAATCACCATCCTACCCCTATCCGTGCCCTCTGCCCTTCCTTGCTCTCTAACGCCTGCCCTGCTCTGCTCATCACTGTCATCTAGCCCTTTGCCATTATCCCTGCCCCTTCTTGCTCTCTAACGCCTGGCCTGCTCTGCTCATCACTGTCTTCTTGCCCCTTTCCATTATCCCTGCCCCTCTTTGCTCTCTAACGCCTGCCCTGCCTTGTTCATCACCGTCGTCATGCCCCTTGCCATTATCCCTGCCCCTCTTCGCTCTCTAACGCCTGCCCTTCTCTGCTCATCACTGTCATCTAGCCCCTCGCCAATATCCCTGCCCCTCTTTGCTCTCTAACGCCTGCCCTGCCTTGTTCATCACTGTCGTCCTGCCCCTTGCCATTATCCCTGCCCCTCTTTGCTCTCCAACGCCTGCTTTTCTCTTCTCATCACTGTCGTCTTGCCCATTGCCTTTATCCCCGCCCCTCTTTGCTCTCTAATGCCTGCTTTTCTCTGCTCATCACTGTCGTCCTGCCCCTTACCATTATCTGTGCCCCTCTTTGCTCTCTAACGCCTGCCCTGCCTTGTTCATCACAGTCGTCATGCCCCTTGCCATTATCCCTGCCCCTCTTCGCTCTCTAACGCCTGCCCTTCTCTGCTCATCACTGTCATCTAGCCCCTCGCCAATATCCCTGCCCCTCTTTGCTCTCTAACGCCTGCCCTGCCTTGTTCTTCACTGTCGTCCTGCCCCTTGCCATTATCCCTGCCCCTCTTTGCTCTCCAACGCCTGCTTTTCTCTTCTCATCACTGTCGTCTTGCCCATTGCCTTTATCCCCGCCCCTCTTTGCTCTCTAATGCCTGCTTTTCTCTGCTCATCACTGTCGTCCTGCCCCTTACCATTATCTGTGCCCCTCTTTACTCTCTAACGCCTGCCCTGCCCTGCTCATCACTGTCGTCCTGTCCTTTGCCATTATCCCTGCCCCTCTTTGCTCTCGAACGCCCACTCTGCTCTGCTCATCACTGTCGTCCTGCCCCTTGCCATTATCCCTGCCCATCTTTGCTCTCGAACGCCTGCCCTGCTCTGCTCATCACTGTCGTCCTGCCCCTTGCCATTATCCCTGCCCCTTTTTACTCTCGTGAGTACAAACTGGCTGGCAGTGATAATGGCGAGGGGCAGGACGACAGTGATGAGCAGAGCAGGGCAGGCGTTAGAGAGCAAAGAGGCGCAGGGATAATGGCGAGTGGCAAGATGACAGTGATGAGCAGAGCAGAGCAGGTCTAGAGAGCAAAGAGGGGCAGGGATGATGGCAAGGGGCAGGACACTTAATGAGCAGAGCAGAGCAGGTGATAGAGAGCAGAGAGGGCCAGGGATAATGGCAAAGGACAAGACGACAGTGATGAGCAGAGCAGGGCAGGCGTTAGAGAGTAAAAAGGGGCAGGGATAATGTCAAGGGGCAGGACGACAGTGATGAGCAGAGCAGGGAAGGTGTTAGAGAGCAAAGAGGGGCAGGGATAATGGCAAGGGGCAAGACGACAGTGATGAGCAGAGCAGGGCAGGCGTTAGAGAGTAAAAAGGGGCAGGGATAATGTCAATGGGCAGGACGAAAGTGATGAGCAGAGCAGGGCAGGTGTTAGAGAGCAAAGAGGGGCAGGGATAATGGCAAGGGGCAAGACGACAGTGATGAGCAGAGCAGTGCAGGCGTTAGAGAGTAAAAAGGGGCAGGGATAATGTCAATGGGCAGGACGACAGTGATGAGCAGAGCAGGGCAGGTGTTAGAGAGCAAAGAGGGGCAGGGATAATGGCAAGGGGCAAGACGACAGTGATGAGCAAAGAAAAGCAGGCATTGGAGAGCAAAGAGGGGCAGGGATAATGGCGAGGGGCAGGACGACAGTGATGAGCAGAGCAGGGCGGGTGTTAGAGAGCAATGAGGGGCAGGGATAATGGCGAGGGGCAGGACGACAGTGATGAGCCGAGCATGGCAGGCGTTAGAGAGCAAAGAGGGGCAGGGATACTGGCAATTTCCATTATCCATGCTCTTGGTTCTCAAATGCATGCATTACTATGCTCATCACTGTGGTCCTGCCCCTTGCCTTGCTCCCTTCCCTTCCTTCCTCTTGAACGCATGCCCTTCTCTGATCATCACTTTCCAGGCGTACTTTGCTCCCTTCCCTGCTTTGCTCTCTAACACATGCCCTGATCTGCTTATCGCATCCATGCCCCTTACCGTGCTCCTTGCCATTCATTGCTCTATAATGCCTGCTCTGCTCTGTTTAGCACATGCCTGCCCCTTGCCATGCTCCCTGCCATTGGTTGCTATGTAACACATGCCATGCTCTGCTCATCACCGCACCGTCCTGCCCCTTGCCATTAACCCTGCCCTTGGTTGCTCTCTAACGCATGCCCTGCTCTGCATGTCTTACAGGGCAAAATGATGGATGGAAATACTACAGCTGCGATGAAGATTGTTGCCACTAAGGAACTACACATGCTGAAGATGGAAATATAAAATATAATCAGTGAAGATATATAGATGTATAGCTTTGAATGGACGTTTCTTCTTGGTGGATATATAAGCCTATGTTTTCATAAGTAGACAAATAGATAGCTGCCTGCAGGCTGCGTATATACTTGTACTTGAACTTAATTAGCTACATGGTTCGAGCCGGCAATTTGGCTGCTCGTCATCTTTTGCTCGCTATCTATCTATGGTTAATGGATATATAGGGAATATATGGGCTGTAGTGGATGTACATGTGTAAGGATGCTTACATAGATAAATAGGTAGATCAATAGGTTAATGGATGCATAGTTTATTATGTATGTAATCTATCTTCTCGAATCCTGGTGTAATTGAGAAATGCTCCTGGAAAATATTCCTGAAATGCGACCTCTCCGACCACCGTGCCCAAACCGCCCTGCAGCAGGCGAAGTACAGGCGAAATGTCTCAAAATAACGTACTTTTCGCCTCATTTACGTGCACAAGCCGCCGTGCGTGGCGAGGTGCAGGCGAAATGTCTCAGAAGTCTGAGACATTTCGACGACAATCCGCCTTGGCTAAATGTAGGCGAAATGTCTCAGAAATCTGAGACATTTCGACGACAATCCGCCTTGGCTAAATGTAGGCGAAATGTCTCAGAAGTCTGAGACATTTCGACGACAATCCGCCTTGGCTAAATGTAGGCGAAATGTCTCAGGATTCCGAGCTACAGGCGACGCGGGTATAGGGCTTAGAAGTGATTAGTCATTAACTAGCTATGACTAATCGCGTACCCCGCGTGCGTTCCGCGTGCATTCCGCTGCGCTCGTACGCATTTAGCGATCTGTCGACTTCCCCGAGTGTACACAGATGACAGAAGCTCGTCCAGATCTTCTTCAGTGAAATGAAATGAAATGCCGATGCCGATGCCAGCTTCACAATGTTTCCTTTTATCCTTGAACCATGCTGCGCCACCGCCATGAAGCTTTTGTAGCAATCTTTGCGTGCATGCAGCTTTCCCAGGGAAAATGTCCCGATTTCTCTTCCATGCTGCTGCAAGACCCAACACAACCGGTTCTACTGGTAGCCATGGTGCAACAACAGTCAAATTAGACAGGAATGATGCCGGCAGGTGCCCCAGACGGAGGCAAAAACGTAAAAAAAAAAAACGTTCCAGAAAGCTCCCAGTTCTTCCTGGCTGATTCTGCCGGCGTGGCCGTCCTGGTTCTTCCTCCCAGTGAGTGTTTATCCTTCCTTGCTGTTTCGGCCAACCCAGTTCTCCCCCATCCACATGCCCATGAGTGTGAGAACGTCATTCTCCGACACAACTTCCAACTCGTCTAAGTCGAAGAAAGCAAGCACTGTGAGTATCAGCTTAAACACTTCAAGAGTGGAGAATACTCGCAGCGGTCAAACGGGCCAATCTATACACGGAGATGAGAATGATTTACAGCGACTGGGGAACCACAAAGGGCCCCAGTGATGGAAGGGGCGAAAGCCGGGAACCTAATCAGGGTACAGGCTATACAGCGCGTGTCAGAGGACCAGGGGACGCAGCCTACAGGAAGCTGTCACTGTGTCATGAAGGATGACACAGTCTACGGGAAGCTGACACAGTACAGACAGCAAAGGAGTTACTGTCTGTACCGATATATAGTTCTAAGAAAGTACAGAAGTAGTCACTAAGACATAAAACGATTGAGTGAACCGCAATTGATGCTGATACTCCACCTATGACGCAGGTGATATACAATACTACTACTCCACCTATGGTACAGGTGTCATAGAACTATGTGTAACAAAAAAACAAATCGAAGAACTCCGAAAGTCAGGAGAACTCAAAAAGGAAACAAAAAGTTTCAGAGGAAGGAAGGAAACTAGGCAGAAAAAAAAAACTGCAAAGCCAGAAAAAGACAAACCGAATATCAAAGAAGGGTAACAACGGTATAGAAACCCTAGATGGGTATAGGAACCTAATACCAAACAATTGATAACAAAAGAGACAGATGTAACAAAAACAAAAAATTGACCTCAAGGGGAAGCGGTCATTCCGTGCATGCGGACAAACCGCCAGAACACAGCAGGATCAAGGGGCTTGGTAAAGGGGTCAGCACAGTTGTCCTTAGTATTAACATAGGCAACCTTCAGCCGACCATCCTCAACCAACTCCTTGATATAGTGATGAATTACATCAATGTGCTTGCTGCGAGGAATCAGCTGCCAGTCATTGGCCCAACTCAGAGACCCCAGGTTGTCACCCTGAATGGTGACAGTGGTGCACGGTAACCCCAGATCAGCCCTCAACTTCTTCAACCACTGCACCTCCCTGGCTGTCTGAGCCAGGGCTTAATACTCAGCCTCACTAGAGCTAATAGCAACAGTAGGCTGCCGCTTGCTCATCCAGTTCACCAGGCACCCAGCAGCAAGCACAGCATAGCCAGTCTGAGATCTCCTGTCAGACCCATCATCAGCAAAGGATGAGTCACTTAAGACAGTAAAAGAGAACTCAGGGCTGTGGGTGTAAGTGAGGCCCAGGTGGGAATGAGACCTCATATACAAAAGCAAGCGCTTGGCTGCCCCCCAGAGGGGGACAGTAGGGTGAGCAGAAAACCTGGACAGATAGCTTACAGCAAAAGAAATATCAGGCCTGGTGCAAGTAGCCAAGTATAGCAAAGCACCGACAAGGGAGAGGTACTGGCTATTAGAGGGCAGGGGATCTCCAGGGGGGTCAGTGATAGTACACTTGGCGATGGGGGCAGAGAACTTGGGCTTGGCTGCAGAGGTGAGACCAAACTGCTCCACCAGATCAACAATGTAGGAGTGCTGGGAGAGGTTGATCTGAACACACCTGCCATCAGAGTCAAGTGTAACATGCATGTCCAGTGAGAGAAACTGGACAGGCACACCCAACTCCTTCACCTCCCAGCCAGCAGCTTCCATAGCCTTGATCAGCAAAGCATACAAAGCCAGATCATCAAAAGCACAGGTATATCATCAACATAGGTCATAACATAGCTCCACCCACCAAAGGAATCCCGTCTAACATACAGAGCTGGTTCTGCCTCGCACATCACAAACCCATGAGCAATCAAAACCTGCTTGACCTCCTTGCTCCAAGCCCTGGGTGCCTGCTTCAGACCATAAAGGGACTTGATAAGTTTGAACACAAGGGGAAGGCCAGTAGGACCAAGCACTTTGAAACCTTCAGGCTGGTGACAGTACAAGTCAAGACCAGGTTCCAAGACAGCGTTGAGAAAAGCAGTCTTGATATCCAGCTGCCTAACAAACATCTTCCTATGAGTGATGGCAGCAAGGAGAACCCTAAGCCCAGCTTTAGAAGAGACCGGGGCATAGACATCATGAAAGTCAAGCCCAGGCCTCTGCAAGAAACCACGAACCACAAAGCGTGCTTTATAACGCACAAATCCATCAATCCCTATCTTCTTCACAAATAACCACCGGCCAGACAGGACCCTCTGTTTAGGAGGCTGAGGAGTCAGAACCCAGGTGCCATGAGCATGCAAAGATTCCATCTCATCCTTCATAGCTAGTAACCATCGATCCCTGTCAAGGTTAGAGGGGTGCATGGCGTCCCTATATGACAGTTCAGTGGAAGTTGAGACATATGCACCCACATAAAGGCAGTTAATCCCCATATGAGCAACATGTGTATCAGCAGCAGGTAGTACAACCCCCAGCTCAGGACTACTGACTGGTTGAACAGGGTCGGCATTCTTTGTCTCTAAATCAATGAATCCTGGGTCGACTGGAACTTGTAGTTTTCCGGAGTATGTGCAGAGCACAGAGACGAGGGGAAGACGGTAAGGATAAGATCTTTACAGTTAGATAAGCATTCGATCAATGCGCTAGGAGAAAGTACTGGGATGCCGCGGTACCTCAGGGTCCCGGCATCAGTGTCCGTGCCATAGCTGGCAGCGGCACAACAGTACAGTGCAGCAGGGAGGAGTCCTGTGCACTCTAAGTCACTCTAGGTGAGCCGGTGAAACCCGGTGAATAACATCCCCCCCAATTCCTGGTATTATTCATGTTGGAGAATTCCTGGAATTAGAGGAGTCTAAAGAGAACTAGAGGGACTTAAAATATGCATAGGCCTTAATGCTATGTATGATAAAACTTAACTGACAGGTGTACTGACTTAAGAGGGCAGGCTGAAACGGCTACATGTAAAGGACAGGATATGTCTAAGAATATCCTGCAGGACAGGGTCTCTGCTGAAGGCTAAACTAAATAGAAGAAAGCAGTCAATAAAAGTGCAATCAATCAATATCTAGGGAAAAGCTTGAACTTTGGATTTGTCAGGAAATCTAGCATGGTATCAGAGGGGCTACAGAGGCATGTGTCAAGACTAGTCAAGCTTGATCTTTCCAGTGCAGCCAATCTGCTGTCTGAATGCACAGAACTTGGACCTGGGCAGAGCTTTGGTGAGCATGTCAGCCATGTTGGCAGCAGTGGGGATCCAGTTGAGCTTGATGCCTTCTTTCTTGGATTTCTCTTTGAGGAAGTGGAATCTTGTTTCCATATGCTTGAGCCTGGAGGAGAGCTTCTATTGGTTCCATGCACTGAGTGCAGCTTGGTTGTAACCATTAATGGTGAGTGCAGTGGGCATGGTACCTGTGGCAGTGAATTGCAGTTTCCTCAACCACATTCCTTCTTGGGCTGCAGAGGTAGCTGCCATGAACTCAGTTTCTGTGGTGGACAGGGCAGTGGCAGATGCTTGGATTTTGGATGCCCATGAGATGGCTCCCCCCTGGTTGAGGAATACATAGCCTGTTGTGGACTTCCTTGTGATAGGGCAGGCAGCATGGTCAGAGTCACAGTAGCCAGTGAGGAGTTTTTTGGAGTGGGTGTAGGTGATCCCATGGTCAGGTGTGTTGGACAGGTACTTGAGGATACCTGTGGCAGCTTCCATGTGGTCATGGAGGGGGTGAGCACTGTGCCTGGCCAGTCTGTTGACAGCTTGTGCAATATCAGGTCTTGTGTTGACTGCCAGGTAGTTGAGGGATCCTACAATCTGGGCAAGGGGAAGACCAGATTCTGGTGTGTCCTTTTCAGGATAAGGGAGGGGAGCATCAGGCTGCAGCGGGATGGGGAACCTGGTGCTGTTGGGCTTAGGGAGCATGCTGTGTGCCTTGAGCAGGTCTTGAGTGAACCTAGATTGGCAGATGTGTAGGGTTCCAGCAGTTGCATCTCTGGTGATTTCATAGCCCACAAAGACAGATGGTTCTCCAAGATCTCTGGTCTTGTAGAGCTTCATGATCTTGTCTTTGTACTGCTGGAGGATGTTCTGGTCAAAGGATAGCAGGAGGAAGTCATCAGCCCAGAGGAGGACCCAGATGAGGGGTCTTGTTGTTGGCCCAGGGAGCAGGAAGAGGCCTTGGTCAACATCAACTTCTCTGAAGCCAAGGGCTGTCATATCCTCTTTGACTTTTAGATACCACTGCCTTGATGCTTGCTTCAGACCATCAATAGAGGCATTTCCACATGCGGCAAACCCTGTGGTCTCTTTCAAACCCTGGGGGTTGGGAACAGTACAGTTCCTCTTCCACTACTACATTGAGGAATGCTGTGGAGACATCATGTTGAGCAAGATGAGCTGAGGGGTCTGCAGCCATGGACAGGATGTACCTGATGGTGGCATGTTTGGCAACTGGTGCAAATACTTCATCATAGTCCATGCCAGGGCGTTGAGCATATCCTTTTGCTACTAGACGTGCTTTGTACCTTACTAGCTGACCATCCACTGATTGCTTGATGTCAAAGACCCATCTAGTACCTATGGCTTTGGCTCCATGTGGGAGTTCTGCTAGAGTCCAGGTGTTCATTTCTGCTAGTGCTCCCAGTTCTGCATCCATGGCAGCCTTCCAATCTTTTGCTTGAGGGCTAGCCAGTGCTTCTCTTTCATTCTTGGGTATGATGATCTGGTCTGCAGCTAGGAAAGCTAGGTGGTTGGGTGCATGTCTTTCTCTGCCACTTCGGCGAGGTTGGGTGAGGGCAGTTTCTGGTGGAGGGGTTGATGCCTGTTGCTGTGCTGGTGCAGGAGAGGTGATTGCATGTTCTGATGCATTGCCTTGTGGTGACATGAGGTTGGGGAGGTCACCTGCTTGGGACTGTGTGGGGTTGTGTTCATTTCCTTGTTCAACATCGTTGTTGGGTTGAGGTGCACTTTGCTGTGGGGCAATAGTACCTTGCTGGTGCACTGAACTGGGTAGGTAGCTATCATCTATTTCTTCTGGTGATCCCCATGCTCCCATGTTTGCCTTGTTTCTTTCACGCAATGCATCAATGGCTTTGATTTCTGAGGGAGAATGGGATGGTGAGGGAGTGTCTTCATCTTCAGGTTCACCAGGGGTGTCTTCTTCATACATGCCTAAGATTTCAGCATCTGCATTGGGGAATCCACGCTTTCCTGCCAGGTTCTCAGACTCATTGAAGGTGAAGTCTCTAGCATCATAGATCTTATGGTTGGAGTCTACAACTCTGTAAGCTTTTCTGATGTGGGAGTAGCCAATGAGTCTGGTGATTTTGGCTGATGGTGCAAACTTCCATGCTCTGGATTTGGGTGGTATGTGGACGTAGGCTGTGCACCCAATGGTTCTGAGGTGATCAATCTTAGGCTTGACTCCGTGGAACAGTTCATAGGGAGTTTTGTCTGAGTCAGAAGTGGGGCTGAGGTTTCTTAGGATGCTAGCATTCTTCACCATGTCAGCCCAGTATCTGTTAGGAAATTTGGATGAGATGAGGAGGGCAGTGGCTCTGTCATGGAGAGTGCGGTTGAGTCGTTCTGCTCCTCCATTTGTGGCTGGATTGTTAGGTACTGTGAAGTTGAGGGTAATGCCTTTCTTTTTGCACCAGTTTTTAAACCGGTCGCAGGTGTACTCTGATCCATTGTCGCAGAAAATGGTGCCTATTTTGTTTTCTGTGAGGACTTCATAACGTTCCAGTTCATGCATGGTATCTTTGGGCACTGTGTGTTTGTTTTTGTGGAATGTGACTATGGAGTACTTTGAGTGGTCATCTAGAATGCCTTGGAAGTATATGTTCCCATTTAGGCTGGGTTCTTATCAGCTTGGATAACACTCCGGAGAGTGGACTTTGTGTGTGCAGCACGCCAATCTATAAATGCGGAGACGAGAATAAGTTACAAGCACAGGAGACCCATTAAGGGGCACCAGTGGAGGAAGGAGGGCGGTAGCCTGGAACCTGATCAGGGTACAGGCTAGACAGCGCGTGTCAGAAGAACCGATGACGCAGTCAACAGGAAGCTGACATAGTACTGTCAGGACCGATAGTTCTAAGGGAGTACACAAGGAGTCACCAAGACATAAAACAAGCGAGAGCACCGCTATTCATGCTGACACTCCACCTATGACGCAGGTGACATACAATACTAGTACTCCACCTATGGCACTGGGGACATAGAACCATAAACTGGTAGGAAACAAAAACTATTAAGGAACGGCGGAAAAACAGGAAACCAGAAGAAACCCTTGTCTAAAATAAAAGGATGAGAAAGGATGAACCAAAAACCACTGTAGTACTCCGAAAATGTAGCAGCAAAAAACTTGGGTCATACCGAGCTGAGCTGAGACCAAAATGGAAATGTAACCATCCATGGTAAGCGCAAAAATACTATTCATCCAGAATAGTAGGCACCAAACCAGAAAATCACAGGGAGGCCAAACAGAAATCAATCCTAATACCAAAGGAAGGGGAACAACGGTGACTGAAAGAACCGAGAACTTAACCTAAAGAGAAGACTGAAAAAATCGTATATCAAAGTTGGGGAACAACGGTATAGAAAACCCGATCCGGGAATAGGAACCTAACGCCAATCAATGATAACCAAAGAGACTGATTGAAATATCGTGTGAGCGCAGCTCACGAGAGAATCAAAGCCTAAAGGACGCAGACAAGAGGACACTAAAGACTACGATGGGGGGAAAAAAAGTCGATGGAAAAATCCACTACCTTAAAAACTATTCTTAGCATAGAATTCATGACTAGGTTGGGATGAAAAAACCATGATGAACTGGTTTCTCACTCAAAGATGGAAGTAAGAAGATTTATGAAAGTTAATTATCATAAATCCCCAGTTACGGCACTAACTAAAACATTCTAGGAGGTGGGTATCGCACCGCAAAGAACTCATGCACTCAAGACAAACCAAGCGCCTAACTAAAGCAAACCAAACTTGCAGCAACTGAAAAAATCCAAAGGATGCGAAGTTAAAATTTTCAAGAAACTTGTAACCAACAAAGGAAACACAGTTCAATGAACAATAGAAGGGTAGATGTACAACCATAGTACATAAAACCTATTGTCCACCTGAAAAATAGTAAACGCATAAAAAGGACTTCAAAGAATTTACTGCAAAGGATGGACTGAAAGGGCGCTTGAAATACACTCGGAAAACAAGAAAGAGGTGAGCGGCGGTACATCTGCAAGTACAACTGCAAGATTACCCAGCCCACCAATTCACAGTAAAATCCGAAGGGAAACAACTACTACACTCCACAAAAAGTTCCAATCACATGAGGGGCTGGTGATCTAAAAACAGTGTGGAGTAAAAAGAAATAGCTAATCTATGATGAGCTCCACCGAACGAACCATCTGCCTATGGAACTAAGAGTCAGAAACCATCAAGACGCTATAACGGTGGTCTGAATTAAGTACCACCTTCCACCAAAACCAAGAAAGACAGCTGAAAGGAAGCTGCCTAAACAAAGCGTCGTAACGCTCCACCAATCTAGACTACCCTATAAGTCAGTCTAGGAGGTGCTGAGGAATAGGCACTCACACATAGGGCCATGTTAACCTACGTATGAGAACCAGCAGCACCTAAAACAATGAATCCTGGGTTGACTGTAACACCCCAGCCATACGCAGTATCAAGCTAGACCAGTGTTCAAGATCATCACTTACCCATTCGGCAACGGCTACATCATCACATGGGCTTGACCCGAGTAATCCACCAGGGACGACAGGAGGCGTCGGAATTATCGACACCCGCTAGCCATCCGAGGTGGTCGGAGGTTGGCGACTATTAGTCAATGGACCTGATCCAGGTACCACTATGATCGAAGGCTGTCTAAATCCTAAAGCTTCACCGCTAAAACGTGGCACAGAGGAGGGCCTGGCGACCCCCTGAGATTCGGCTAAGATTATAGTTGGATATCCAACTCCCACCCGCCCTAAACTTCACACACAATACAGCAAGATTAGGCCCTGGTCTAGAATGCAACAATGATACATCCCAGCCAGGCCAGCCAACAACAATTGGGGTTGTTAAAGGGCGTAGGGAATTACCGGTAACACATAACATATCACCGTTTGATGACAGGAGGGATGCAAGCGGGCACGGGGACCCATACTAATGGGAGAACCCAGAAAGACAGTTTAGAACTGAACTGGAGATAGAGAGTACATCACTACTCACTACTAACTGGTGCAGCATTGGAAACACAAATATAATAACCCTTACTCACCAGGGAATACCCAACCAGTCTACCAAATAATGCCTTTTTAACTAGCTTGTTGCGTGACTGCCCAATACTAAGATTACATAGCAAGGGCAACCAAACAAACGCAACAACGACACATCAGGTGCAACCCCAAAGAAAAGCTCCGAAGGAGTCTTGTCTCCCTAGATGAACACGCGATTGCAAAGATAACACACTAGCACCATGCTGAGCAGTGTCATCATCAACAACTCATGCATGCCCCAACTAATCGAGATCAACCATGCCTCTATACCACTTAACTAAAAATTCCTAAGCCCTATCAGAACTCAAACACTTGAACTCAAACTCACGTAGCTACGGCATACACCTAAGGGGGGAACCAGGGGCACGGGAAGACAAAGTAGTAACCTCTGTCGAACCACGGAACGCACCCAGGGGTCACAAGGAGCCTAAGAGAGAAAAATATCCACCTAGATATCATGCCAAAGATCCTCCACGGCCGCTGGACTAGGGCCAGGACGGCGTCCACTGCGGCCTGTAGCATGGGCGAAGTCCGGCGCTGCGAGACCTGGGATCACAGAAGGTGGGGAAGCGTTAGGTCGAAGTCGAGATTTGAGGTATGGGAAAAAGGAGACGAGAATGACAGTGCAGCAAGTCACACCTGGTGCAGAAAATCGCACCAATGGCAGAAAATCGCAAATCGCAAGGGCAGAATTCGAACATTTATCGCTAGGATGCGAAGAGCAGAGCCGAGGCATGTAAAGGTCCTAATATCCCGCCGTCGATGATCAGTCAATCCCAAGTCCCCCCCTCTATCGCTCGACTCACCCGGTTGGGGGGTAGAGGGAGCAGCACCCGTAGTGGTGCTGACCATACCCCCCTGCTTCCTACCACCTCCAGAATCTCCAGGTCAAGACGCGTAGGTCGTCCTCCTCTGGCGAACCCTACGGCAGTGCCGGCGATCCGCCAGCTTGATCAAAAAAATTCTCCAGAAGGTAGCACAGAGCCACTAGAGCGCAAGCTCATGCCAGTAGCCGACCGTCGGCTGGGCAGAGCAAAGGGGGCAAAGACGACGTAGACATCAGCAGGGAGCTTGGTCGGCTTGGCAACCTCCGGTATGCAGGCAGAGCCTCAAACACCGGAGAAAGGTTAGCGACGTCAAGGACGCGAGCAGACGAAGACGGGGTATCTCCACCGATGTCCAGGCTAGTCGCCGACTTGAGTCTGCACGTCACAGTCATCTACGACAGACGGGAGGAGGCGACAGACGGCAGGGGAGGAAAAGGAAGAGAAGATGGAGGAATGACTGGGGGAGGTTACTTCCACGATGGCGGAAGGACTCTCATGACCGCTAGCAGAGGCAGCTGTTGCACAAACGTCTAGCCAATCATCAAGAGGAGCCGTTCCTCCGTTGGAAGGATTGGTCGCAGCCATCGCTGATAATGTTACTGCGCATCCCGCGCGTCCAGGAAAGACCATCCATGTCATGGAGTTTCTCAAAATGGCGGGAGGTCCTCGCGGAAGTTGCATCGCAAAGCAGTGGTAGTAAATGAAGGGCCGTATAACCTATCAGCTTGGATAACACTCCGGAGAGTGGACTTTGTGTGTGCAGCACGCCAATCTATAAATGCGGAGACGAGAATAAGTTACAAGCACAGGAGACCCATTAAGGGGCACCAGTGGAGGAAGGAGGGCGGTAGCCTGGAACCTGATCAGGGTACAGGCTAGACAGCGCGTGTCAGAAGAACCGATGACGCAGTCAACAGGAAGCTGACATAGTACTGTCAGGACCGATAGTTCTAAGGGAGTACACAAGGAGTCACCAAGACATAAAACAAGCGAGAGCACCGCTATTCATTCTGATAGTACTTTCATTTTCCCACTCATGTCAATGTGGATGATAGCCAAGGGTCTTTTTGCACGTGTGGATGATGTGGGATAAGGGTTCTTGTCCATTTTAGAGAGGACACACACTTCACAAGTTTGCTTTCTCATTTTTTTGCAGGCTGCAGTGGTGACATCTGTACCCGTGACCATGTGTTCAGAAATGAGCCTGATTAAACTGCTGTAAGAAAGGTGACCCATTCTGTTGTGGAGAAGTTCTGCTGTTTGTTGAGTATTTCTGGAAATGGCGGCCATGGCTATGTTCAGACATGTCCCATGGATAAGGGTATTGTCAGGGACAAGGGTGGGAGTGAGGTATAGATTCTTGTTCTTTGACCCAGTGATTATGACTTTGTCATTGATGGTCATGGTGCAGGCCTGAGAATCAAACTGAACTAACATAGAAGGGTTGGCTTTGATGGCTGCAGCCATTGACATGAGGTTAGGAGTGTTAGGGTCATCATTGAGATGAACATTTCTGAGCTTGTGAATCTTTCCATTGTCTCCTCTAATCAGAGCATTGCCAGATCTGGTGATGTGAGTGTATCCTGATGCAGTCTGTACTCTGATATGGGGGAATATGTCATGTATGTCATATAACAGGGATTCATTGCCTGTCATGTGGGAGGTAGCTCCAGTGTCCATGATCCAGTTTACTTCCATGCGGTTTGTGCGTGGGGAGGCATTAAGGGCATACGAAGGAGACTGAGGTGCAGTAGGGGTAGATGCAGGTTCGTCATATGCTGGCACATTTGATGCGGCTGATTCGGCTGCGACAGGGGAATGCTGTCGGGGTGTGGATCTGGTATCATATTTGGATCTAAGTGCTGCTAGGATGTCATCAGGATCGTTATGGAACTTGACCATTCGTCTGATAGGGTCTGAAAGGTGTGCAAGGATGTATTCGATCTGAAAGTGAACTAGTTTGAGAGATCCAGGGGCAAAGTAGTAGTGGGATACCTTGAGTTCAGCTTCCATAGATTCAAGCCAATCTTGGAAGAAGTATTGGTGGAAGATGAAGGTCTGACGACGCTCAGGCTCAGCGGTTGCAGCGGGCCGCATAGTGAGGCGACGTAGCAGTTGCAGAGATGATGCGGAAGAGATTGCGGTTGCAACGGGATGTAGAAGAGGAGCAGGAGACAGTCGGAGGTGGAAACCAACTGGGGAGAGAGCTGGAGAGTGGAGAGGTCAGGAGGCGGTGGAGAGACGGCTGAGGCTGCGTAAGCAACGGGACGTGGGAGATGGGAAGGGGGTGGTGGGGGCGCAGTGGAGGTAGAGATGGTTGTCAGGGGGGGGTGAGGGGGGGGGGGGGGGGGGGGGGGGGGGGTGCTGGACGACAGCTTGATGCTCAATGGAGCAGGATCAATCCGGATACGCGGATGATATACCGCACAAGAGTGGTGTCCCAGCGGGGAGGTTCTTGTCGGGTGGAGCTTTCTTCACTCCTTTCAATTGATTCACTCCGCGCGACAACAATCAAAATGCCCTTCAGCTCGGAATACCGTTGAGCAAGGACAATCTAAAGCGAAGGGACCGTAACCTGTAGTTTTCCGGAGTATGTGCAGAGCACAAAGACGAGGGGAAGACGGTAAGGATAAGATCTTTACAGTTAGATAAGCATTCGATCAATGCGCTAGGAGAAAGTACTGGGATGCCGCGGTACCTCAGGGTCCTGGCATCACTGTCCGTACCATAGCCGGCAGCGGCACAGCAGTACAGTGCAGCAGGGAGGAGTCCTGTGCACTCTAAGTCACTCTAGGTGAGCCGGTGAAACCCGGTGAATAACAGAACTCCCCAGCCATACGCAGTGTCACTCCCAGCCCACTCATCCAAATCATCACTCAGGCTTTCCCTAAAGGCTAACTCCTCATCTAGCTTGGTCCTGTGTAAACCACCAGAAATGACAGGGGGCAGAGGGATCAATCCAGCCTGCAAGTCAATAGAACTGGTGGAAGGGAGGAGATGAGAAGCAGACAATGGACCTACAGAAGGCTCCACTATGATGGACGAGCGGTCTACACTCAGGGAACGCGCCAATCTCTGTACCGTCTCTGAGTGACTGTATAGTATCTCGAGTGTCTGACGCGTACCTGACTATCTCGGATATCTGGTTTTCCAGATATTCTCTTCCGCACTAATCAACGCTTCAAGCACTTTGCAGTAGCCGAGCAACACTCGCAACTCGCGAGCATCCGCATTTTACGCTGCATCGCAACCAAACCACTGACATGCACTTCAACGATCTCGGCGGAGCTCCAAGGAGCCAGGCGCACCTCGAAACTCACTCAACTTCGGATTGGCGCAACTGCAGCTAGCTAAGCCAACGTATACCCAATCGCACAGCCAATAGCAGATTATTAATGAAGCATTAGCCACAAGCAGTTTTGCGGCTTCAGCTGAATTCTCTAGAGCCTGGCGAATGATGATTAGGCGACGTCATCATGTCCCATGATGCTGGATCCCGTGTAGGTAAATAGCGTAGCCAGCGTCGCAACTTGGACGTTTACAATAATTTCGACGAGTTGCAGGCAGCAAACGGCGAGACTGTATTCGTCAGCAGGCACTGCAAAACCTCCCTTGGAAAGAGTGCAGTCTACAACCATGCACAACCCAAGAAGTGCCAATTCGCAGGTCTCTCGTCAAGCGCTACTGGAGGAGCACGAAGTGCTGGAGGTGAAGATCCCGTGCTGGTGGGCTTGGGACTGGGGAAGGGGGCGAAGGGAACGGGAATGGTGGTGGTGGAGGGGGGGGAGGCTGTGGTGGGTTGGGGGAGGCTGGGGTTGCTGGGGGGAGATGGAATCTGTGGAGTGGGTGGGGGCAGAAAGAGCAGCTGTGGAGGCTGAGGTGTTGCTGGGACCAGCATTGGTGGTGCTGGAGTTCCGGGTGGTGCAGGCGGCAGAAGGGTGGCACACATTTGCTGCCCGGAGCATTCGACATCCAACTTCAGGGGGAAAGGAGGAGGGGGGGGGGGGGGGGGACTCTAGAGATCTGTGGTGGCAACTGCAGACCAGTTTAAAACTCACCACCTCCTGATTTCACAGCCCCGGCGCAATACAGCCAACTCGCTCGCAACATAGAGACATGTTGCGTGGCCTGCCTCTCCACTAACAATTATCTCCCCCGTCCCACCTATCTGCTGCACACACACGAGCACGCACACACAAAAATCTCATCTGCACCCCCCACACATACATGCAGCTTTGGTCGCCTTACTCTTTGCATATGCATTCCCCTCCCACCACAAACACACTAACACCTCACATACATACGCACACTACCATGCACTCCTCAGCTACACGCTCACCGCAGATATCCTGCATGACCTGCATCTCTACTGCCCCCACCCCTCCCCCACCCCTTCCCCCTAAAAGAATCCCCGCACATTCCCATGTGCTCTTTACCTCACCAACACCCCACACCACATAAACACATACTGTGAGACCCACCCTTCTCCTATCACATCCACCCTCGTCTGTCCCTCTCGCCCAACCGCACACACACCCAAAGATCACCACCATGCATAAACACACGCAAGTACTGTGTGACCCACAATAACATTCATCCCCCCCCCCCCCCCCCCCCCACACACACACACACACACACACACACACACAAACCCCCACCCCCACCCCCACCCCCACCAGATGCAGACACCACCCCTACACACCCAACCACCACCACACACAAACGCACACGCAAATACTCTGTCACCCTCCCCCCCCCCCCCCCCCCCCCCCCCCCCCCCCCCTCCCCCCAACTCCAACCCGAACCCAGTTATGTGTTCATGCTGCAGGCAAATGCCTAGTCTGGCAATCTGCAGAGTTGAAGTGCGGTGTTAATATTGCAGGCGTGGCAATCGATATGAAGAGCAGCTCCAGCTCTTCTTGTCTGTCAATTGCAGGCACCAACCTTTGTATATTATATGTACAGCAGCCAATCTAGTGATCTGTGATACATACAAGATTCTAGCTGAATTAGTTGTGTGCTTATGTTGCAGGTTGCTGTCTTTTCTGGCGATCTGCAAAGTTGAGTGATATGTTTAGATTGCAGGCATGGCAGACAATATGTAGAGCAGCTCCTGCTCGTATGGTCTGTCCATTGCAAGCGCCAACCTTTTTATATTATATGTACAGCTGCTAATCTAGAAATGTACAATACGTACAGCATTCTAGCTGAATTAGTTATGTGTTCATGTGGCAGGCATCTGCTAAGACTGGCAATCTGCAGAGTTGAAGTGCTGTGTTTAGATTGAAGGTGTGGCAGACAATATGTACATGAGCTCCAGCTTGTATGGTCTGTCCATTGCAGGCGCCAACCTGTTTATATGATATGTACAGTTGCTAGTCCAGTGGCCTGTTATATGTACAGTAGACGACTAGCTGAATTAGTCATGTGCTCATATTGCAGGCATCTGCCTAGTCTGGTGATCTGCAGACTTGAAGTGTTGTGTTTAAATTGCGTGCGAGGCAGACAATATGTAGAGCAGCTCCTGCTCGTATGGTCTGTCCATTGCAGGCGCCAACCTTTTTGTATTATATGTACAGCTGCTAATCTAGAAATGTACAATACGTACAGCATTCTAGTTGAATTAGTTATGTGTTCATGTGGCAGGCATCTGCTAAGACTGGCAATCTGCAGAGTTGAAGTGCTGTGTTTAGATTGAAGGTGTGGCAGACAATATGTACATGAGCTCCAGCTTGTATGGTCTGTCCATTGCAGGCGCCAACCTGTTTATGTGATATGTACAGTTGCTAGTCCAGTGGCCTGTTATATGTACAGTAGACGACTAGCTGAATTAGTCATGTGCTCATATTGCAAGGATCTGCCTAGTCTGGTGATCAGCAGACTTGAAGTGTTGTGTTTAAATTGCGGGCGAGGCAGACAGTATGTAGAGCAGCTCCTGCTTGTATGGTCTGTCCATTGCAAGCGCCAACCTTTTTTTATTATAAGTACAGCTGCTAGGCAGCTGCTAGTCCAGTGGCCTGCTATATTTACTGTAGACAACCAGCTGAATTAGTCATGTGCTCATATTCAGGCACCTGCCTAGTTTGGAGATTTGCAAAGTTGAAGTGTTGTGTTTAGATTGTAGGCGTGGCAGACAATATGTAGAGCAACTCCAACTCGTTTGGTCTGTCCATTGCAGGCGCCAACCTTTTTATATTATATGTACAGTTGCTAGGCAGCAGCTAGTCCAGTGGCCTGCTATATGTACTGTAGACGACCAGCTGAATTAGTCACTGGCTCATATTGCAGGCATCTGCCTAGTCTGGTGATCAGCAGACTTGAAGTGTTGTGTTTAAATTGCGTGCGAGGCAGACAATATGTAGAGCAGCTCCTGCTCGTATGGTCTGTCCATTGCAAGCGCCAACCTTTTTATATTATATGTACAGCTGCTAATCTAGAAATGTACAATACGTACAGCATTCTAGCTGAATTAGTTATGTGTTCATGTGGCAGGCATCTGCTAAGACTGGCAATCTGCAGAGTTGAAGTGCTGTGTTTAGATTGAAGGTGTGGCAGACAATATGTACATGAGCTCCAGCTTGTATGGTCTGTCCATTGCAGGCGCCAACCTGTTTATATGATATGTACAGTTGCTAGTCCAGTGGCCTGTTATATGTACAGTAGACGACTAGCTGAATTAGTCATGTGCTCATATTGCAGGCATCTGCCTAGTCTGGTGATCTGCAGACTTGAAGTGTTGTGTTTAAATTGCGGGCGAGGCAGACAATATGTAGAGCAGCTCCTGCTCGTATGGTCTGTCCATTGCAGGCGCCAACCTTTTTGTATTATATGTACAGCTGCTAATCTAGAAATGTACAATACGTACAGCATTCTAGTTGAATTAGTTATGTGTTCATGTGGCAGGCATCTGCTAAGACTGGCAATCTGCAGAGTTGAAGTGCTGTGTTTAGATTGAAGGTGTGGCAGACAATATGTACATGAGCTCCAGCTTGTATGGTCTGTCCATTGCAGGCGCCAACCTGTTTATGTGATATGTACAGTTGCTAGTCCAGTGGCCTGTTATATGTACAGTAGACGACTAGCTGAATTAGTCATGTGCTCATATTGCAGGGATCTGCCTAGTCTGGTGATCAGCAGACTTGAAGTGTTGTGTTTAAATTGCGGGCGAGGCAGACAGTATGTAGAGCAGCTCCTGCTTGTATGGTCTGTCCATTGCAAGCGCCAACCTTTTTTTATTATAAGTACAGCTGCTAGGCAGCTGCTAGTCCAGTGGCCTGCTATATTTACTGTAGACAACCAGCTGAATTAGTCATGTGCTCATATTCAGGCACCTGCCTAGTTTGGAGATTTGCAAAGTTGAAGTGTTGTGTTTAGATTGTAGGCGTGGCAGACAATATGTAGAGCAACTCCAACTCGTTTGGTCTGTCCATTGCAGGCGCCAACCTTTTATATTATATGTACAGTTGCTAGGCAGCAGCTAGTCCAGTGGCCTGCTATATGTACTGTAGACGACCAGCTGAATTAGTCACTGGCTCATATTGCAGGCATCTGCCTAGTCTGGTGATCAGCAGACTTGAAGTGTTGTGTTTAAATTGCGTGCGAGGCAGACAATATGTAGAGCAGCTCCTGCTCGTATGGTCTGTCCATTGCAAGCGCCAACCTTTTTATATTATATGTACAGCTGCTAATCTAGAAATGTACAATACGTACAGCATTCTAGTTGAATTAGTTATGTGTTCATGTGGCAGGCATCTGCTAAGACTGGCAATCTGCAGAGTTGAAGTGCTGTGTTTAGATTGAAGGTGTGGCAGACAATATGTACATGAGCTCCAGCTTGTATGGTCTGTCCATTGCAGGCGCCAACCTGTTTATGTGATATGTACAGTTGCTAGTCCAGTGGCCTGTTATATGTACAGTAGACGACTAGCTGAATTAGTCATGTGCTCATATTGCAAGGATCTGCCTAGTCTGGTGATCAGCAGACTTGAAGTGTTGTGTTTAAATTGCGGGCGAGGCAGACAGTATGTAGAGCAGCTCCTGCTCGTATGGTCTGTCCATTGCAAGCGCCAACCTTTTTTTATTATAAGTACAGCTGCTAGGCAGCTGCTAGTCCAGTGGCCTGCTATATTTACTGTAGACAACCAGCTGAATTAGTCATGTGCTCATATTCAGGCACCTGCCTAGTTTGGAGATTTGCAAAGTTGAAGTGTTGTGTTTAGATTGTAGGCGTGGCAGACAATATGTAGAGCAACTCCAACTCGTTTGGTCTGTCCATTGCAGGCGCCAACCTTTTTATATTATATGTACAGTTGCTAGGCAGCAGCTAGTCCAGTGGCCTGCTATATGTACTGTAGACGACCAGCTGAATTAGTCACTGGCTCATATTGCAGGCATCTGCCTAGTCTGGTGATCAGCAGACTTGAAGTGTTGTGTTTAAATTGCGTGCGAGGCAGACAATATGTAGAGCAGCTCCTGCTCGTATGGTCTGTCCATTGCAAGCGCCAACCTTTTTATATTATATGTACAGCTGCTAATCTAGAAATGTACAATACGTACAGCATTCTAGCTGAATTAGTTATGTGTTCATGTGGCAGGCATCTGCTAAGACTGGCAATCTGCAGAGTTGAAGTGCTGTGTTTAGATTGAAGGTGTGGCAGACAATATGTACATGAGCTCCAGCTTGTATGGTCTGTCCATTGCAGGCGCCAACCTGTTTATATGATATGTACAGTTGCTAGTCCAGTGGCCTGTTATATGTACAGTAGACGACTAGCTGAATTAGTCATGTGCTCATATTGCAGGCATCTGCCTAGTCTGGTGATCTGCAGACTTGAAGTGTTGTGTTTAAATTGCGGGCGAGGCAGACAATATGTAGAGCAGCTCCTGCTCGTATGGTCTGTCCATTGCAGGCGCCAACCTTTTTGTATTATATGTACAGCTGCTAATCTAGAAATGTACAATACGTACAGCATTCTAGCTGAATTAGTTATGTGTTCATGTGGCAGGCATCTGCTAAGACTGGCAATCTGCAGAGTTGAAGTGCTGTGTTTAGATTGAAGGTGTGGCAGACAATATATACAGGAGCTCCAGCTTGTATGGTCTGTCCATTGCAGACGCCAACCTGTTTATATGATATGTACGGTTGCTAGTCCAGTGGCCTGTTATATGTACAGTAGACGACTAGCTGAATTAGTCATGTGCTCATATTGCAGGGATCTGCCTAGTCTGGTGATCAGCAGACTTGAAGTGTTGTGTTTAAATTGCGGGCGAGGCAGACAGTATGTAGAGCAGCTCCTGCTCGTATGGTCTGTCCATTGCAAGCGCCAACCTTTTTTTATTATAAGTACAGCTGCTAGGCAGCTGCTAGTCCAGTGGCCTGCTATATGTACTGTAGGCAACCAGCTGAATTAGTCATGTGCTCATATTCAGGCACCTGCCTAGTTTGGAGATTTGCAAAGTTGAAGTGTTGTGTTTAGATTGTAGGCGTGGCAGACAATATGTAGAGCAACTCCAACTCGTTTGGTCTGTCCATTGCAGGCGCCAACCTTTTTATATTATATGTACAGTTGCTAGGCAGCAGCTAGTCCAGTGGCCTGCTATATGTACTGTAGACGACTAGCTGAACTAGTCACTGGCTCATATTGCAGGCATCTGCCTAGTCTGGTGATCAGCAGACTTGAAGTGTTGTGTTTAAATTGCGGGCGTGGCAGACAATATGTAGAGCAGCTCCACCTCGTATGGTCTGTCCATTGCAGGCGCCAACATTTTTATATTATATGTACAGCTGCCTAGCTAGTCCTGTCGCCTGCTATATGTACTGTAGACGACCAGCTGGACTAGTCACTGGCTCTTATTCAGGCATCTGCCTAGTCTGGTGATCTGCGAAGTTGAAGTGTTGTGTTTAGATTGCATGTGTGGCAGACAATATGAATAGATGCTACCATGCCCTTGATACAAAGGTATGATCCTCATGACATTCAGGACCAACTGTACCCGGTACCGCCGGAAAGCCTAACAAATATGTTGGTGCTTGCGTGCCCATCCGACAAGTGCCTTCCTACATTGCTTGATGCCAACCGAGGCAATGTTGGGCATATGTATGGTATCGACTACTCCCAACTCACTAACCGTTAAAAGGATTGGCATATGTGTAGCTGCATGCATAGCATTGTGCCTGTACCTTGCAGGCACCCCCCTAATGAGATGATCTGTGGAGCTGCCAGGCAGCTGCCCAGCCTGGCGCTCAGCTATTTGTACAGCAGTCCAGCTTAATAAGCGGCGTGTTCAGATTGCAGGCCGCTGCCTTTCCAATCTGGTGATATGTAGAGTTGAAGTGTTGTATTAAGATTGCAGGCGTGGTTAACAATATGTAGAGCGTCTCCCGCGCTTACAGCCTGTGCCTTGCAGGCACCCCCCTGATGAGATGATTTATGGAGCTGCCAGGCAGTCGGCACTGCCGTAGGGTTCGCCAGAGGAACACTAGAACGACCTACGCGTCTGGAACTGGAGATTCTGGAGGTGGTAGGAAGCAGGGGGGTACGGACAGCACCACTACAGGTGCTGCTCCCTCTACCCCCCAACCGGGTAAGTCGAGAAATAGAGGGGGGGGTTTGGGATTGACTGATCGTAAACGGTAGGATATTCGGACCTTTACATGCCTCGGCTCTGCTCTTCGCATCCTCGCGATAAATTTTCGAACTCTGTTCTTGCGACTTTCTGCACTTGCGACTTTCTGCACTTGCGATTGCGACTTTCATCCACATCTCCATTCTCCCATACCTTCCTCAAGTCTCGACCTATCCCTAACGCTTCCCCACCTTTTGTGATCCCTGGTTTCGCTGCCAGCGGCCGGACATCGCCCATGCTGGGGGCCGAAGTGGAGGCCGTCATGGCCCTGGTCCAAGCCAGACGTGGAGATTCTTTGGCATGATTACTTGGTAGACATTTTTCTCTCTTAGGATTCCTTTGGGGCCCCTTGGGTACGTTCTGTTTTGTATCGACGGAGATCGCTCTTTTGTTTGTCTTACTCTTGTGGCACAGGCATAATAACACCCCTTGTTGCTAACGGTATATGGCCGTGAGCAACCCGTGTTTTCCCCTGAAACCGTTAGGGTCCACTTGTTAACTTGGTTCCAATTAACCAGCGAAACACACCGTTGTTGTGCTGTTGGCGCCTTGATCCCTACGGGTAAAAGTGTCAAACACGGGTGCGGCCCACCGCCCCCGTTTAAGATTGTGCTCTTGCAAACCCGCGCCTTTGGGTTGGAAGTCGCGCCGGGAACTGCGCATATACTGAAATTGGTTATCTCCTCTCCATCCTAATCGCCCTCAAATAATAGGCCTTCAGCGGCCGATGTTTGAAAATGAATAGGGTGATTCGAATCTGTAAAACACTTGTGAGTGCACAGATTTGCACCACTTTACATCCTATCCCCGAATGCCCGATTTAAACCCCAAAGCATACCGGGGTATGATTTGAAATCTTTTGGGGTGTGAATCGCTTTGGTAGAAGATCGCTAGGGCCTCGAATGCTGGTTGACAGGAGGTCGTTTTAAGGTCGTTCTCAGCGTGAGGCAATTAAGAATGGAATGCAATGCCAAATTTCGGCAAATTGCCCTTTTGATAGTTGGATGTAAGCCTACTTTGCTGTCGCCGCTTTCCCACCTAATCTTTTGCTCGCTCGCCCGGTTTCCGTTTTTTTTTTTTTTGCTGTTGGCTGTTGCCCTGCTAAAATTGTTGTTGATCTTTGCCCCACCTGCTTGCTGGCGGCTGCCCGCCCTCCCCCGTGGCTCCTTACCGTTTACTGTTTTCCCCCGTATTTGTTTTGGTTTCCGTTCAATTGCTGTTGTATTTGCTGGTCGCGTGATTTTTTTTTTTTTCTCCTTGTTTAAGATGGTTTTCAGCGTGCGGCTTTCCTACCATACATCTGCAAATTGATATTGCTTCCATGCTATTTTTCCTCTAAGCCTAAAGCGATTTTCACATTCACGGCCCTGTCCGCCGTTCCCTCGTTACCGCAATGTTTACAGCCCTTTTTATGTGCCTTGCCACAGAAGGCAATGCCAAATGTGTATAGGTTAACGATTTGTACTAATGGTAGGACCAACCAAGCAAACCGTATCACTCCTACACACGTAGACGTTTTCACAACTTAAAAACTAAAAACTGCGGAAGTTTTGCCTTTGTTGGCCCCCCACTAACCGGGATGTTAACACCTTACCCATATGGCAAGGACCATCCAATTGGAGACTTGCATCCCCCCGTCCCCTTTTCAGATGCACTACTGAATGATGGCTGTCTGATGAGGGACCTGATGGGCGGGGCTGAAGTTGCCAGATGTTATAGCCGTTCCTTATGATGGGAGTTTTGCATAAATCTGACGTAACTTAGCTTCCTTTGCGTGTGTGGGTTGCATGTAAGCACTGCAGTATTGGTGGCTAATTATGAGGCGGGGAACCCCAGGTCCTATGTGTATTTGTCTGTTCAATGTGTAGGGAACTAGTAGATGAATGTGTGTTTGCAGTAGTTTAGATAGTTAAAAAATTAAAATTATTTAATAATCGCATGTGCCAACCTTCAATGTTGCTTGTGCCCCACTTGGCCGCTTTCTGTGGGCGCCATGAAAGTTGCATTGAAGTGCTTTTGCCACATAAATGACATGCCACGTTATAGGTTGACAACTGAAGTGCACATCATTTGTAGGACAAGGGGATTTGCTTTGTACGCATTCTGACACGACACAAAGTAACACCTTGTGCAAACAACAGAAAAAAAAACACTTGCATGCTTTGTTTAGGGCATATAAAATGAGCCGCAAAAAGTGCTTGACAGGAAGCATGCACGTGTATAGGTTGACATTGTGCACTATGGTAGGACCTTGCTTGTCGCTCTTGCACACACACATACACCTTGCGCACCGGAATATTGATGCTTGTGCACTGCTTTCATTTCTGTGGCGCATGAAAGTGCCTTGAGGTGCTTGCCACAGAATGCATGCATGTGTATAGGTTAACATTGTGCACTATGGTAGGACCTTGCTTGTCACTCTTGCACACACACATACACCTTGTGCACCGGAACATTGATGCTTGTGCACTGCCCGCATTTCTGTGGCGCATGAAAGTGCCTCGAGGTGCTTGCCACAGAATGCATGCACGTGTATAGGTTGACATTGTGCACTATGGTAGGACCTTGCTTGTCGCTCTTGCACACACACATTACACCCTTGCGCACCGGAATATGATGCTTGTGCACGCTTTCATTCGGTGGGCGCATGACAGTGCCCTTGAGGGGGTGCTGCCCAACAGAATGCAGCATGTGTATGGTACAGTGGCACTATGGTAGACCTTGCTGGTCCACTCTTGCAAACACACTTACACCTTGTGCACCGAGACTGATTGCTTGGCACTGCCGCTTTCTGTGGCGCATGAAAGTGCCTCGAGGTGCTGAACAGAACGACATTGCACGTGTATAGGTTGACATTGTGCACTATGGTAGGACCTTGCTTGTCGCTCTTGCACACACACATACACCTTGCGCACCAGAACATTGATGCTTGTGCACTGCTTTCATTCTGTGGCGCATGAAAGTGCCTTGAGTTGCTTGCCACAGAATGCATGCATGTGTATAGGTTAACATTGTGTACTATGGTAGGACCAACCAGCAAACCTTATCACTCCTACACACGTAGACGTCCACACTTAAAACTGCGACGTTGCTTGTGCCCACTAACCTGGATGTAACACCTTACCATATGCAGGGCATCCTATGGAGACTGCATCCCCCTGCCTTTCAGATGCACTACTCGATGATGGGCTGTCTGATGTATGGACTGATGGCGGGGCTGATGTTGCCATGATGTGAGAGCGTTCTTATTAGTGGTGAGTTTGCATTTCTGACTTACTTGCTTCTTGCGTGTGTGGGTTGCATGTAGCACTGCAGTATTGTGCTAATATGATGCGGGGAACCGGGTCTATGTGTATTTGTCTGTCAGTGCGTAAGAACTAGGAGAATGGAATAGTGTGTTTGCAGTAGTTAATATATTTAATCGCATGTGCACCTTCACATGTTGCTTGTGCACTGCCCGCATTTCTGTGGCGCATGAAAGTGCCTTGAGGTGCTTGCCACAGAATGCATGCATGTGTATAGGTTAACATTGTGCACTATGGTAGGACCTTGCTTGTCGCTCTTGCACACACACATACACCTTGTGCACCGGAACATTGATGCTTGTGCACTGCCCGCATTTCTGTGGCGCATGAAAGTGCCTTGAGGTGCTTGCCACAGAATGCATGCACGTGTATAGGTTGACACTGTGCACTATTGTAGGACCAACCAGTCAACCTTATCACTCCTACACAAATAGGCATACGCACTTCAAAACTGCAACGTTGCTTGTGACCACTTACCTGAATGTAACACCTTACCTTATGCAGGACCTCCTTAGAAGACTCTTTGTCCGCCAAGATCAAATTGTAGTGCACCTTGTCACTTTCAGCAAAGACGGATCCATTGTGCTTCATGTAGTTGAACTACACTGGTTACAGTCATTGAGCTTAGAATGGGCGTTCCTGCTTCCGAACGGATTTCCAATCTTACAATCACTTTTTGGGGGTCTTTTGATGCTTTTCAAATTCAATCTTACGATAAAAAACGTAAGATTGTAGTCAATTTTGACAAAATATGCTTGAAATGAGCTTGAAAGACGGAGAAACGTACAGATTGCGAATGTTACAACGTTGAAATGCCATATTTTGTAACAAAAGGTGTTAACATCAATTCGTGTCTTACAATTATAATTGTAAGAAATAAAGGGAAAGCGGACGGTTATAAGGCGGCAGGCAGAATTCAGCTTTTACATCTTACAATAAAAATCGTAAGTATAATTCATTTAATTTTTCTAATTTAGTAAAAAACGGCTATGTGTCAAACATCTTACTCCTCCTCCTCCCCCCCCTCCTCGTCCTCCTCTTCCTCCTCCTCCTCCTCCATGTCCCCATCCCCATCTTCCTCCTCCTCCATCTCCTCCTCCTCAGCAATGTCTGCATTGTCTCCATCCGATTGCACAGCCTCTGCCCTTACAAACCTAACGAGCAAATGATTCAGAAAACATGTACTCGCCATTTTTTTTTTTTTTTTATTTGACTCGGCATACCCATAGTCCTCCCTATCATAATCGGGAGCATTGTCAAACCCAACGAACGAATGATTGAGAAAAACCAAACTCAGAATACCCACAGTCCTCCCGATCATAATCGGGAGCATTGACAAACCCAACGAGCGAATGATTGAGAAAACCAAATTCGGAATACACAGAGTCCTCCCGATCATAATTGGGAGCATTGACAAACCCAACAAGCGAATGATTGAGAAAACCAAATTCGGAATACACACAGTCCTCCCGATCATAATCGGGAGCATTGTCAAACCCAACGAGCGAATGATTGAGAAAACCAAATTCGGAATACACACAGTCCTCCCGATCATAATCGGGAGCATTGACAAACCCATGGAGCGAATGATTCAGAAAACATGTGCTCGGCATACCCATAGTCCTCCCGATCATAATCGGGAGCATTGTCAAACCCAACGAGCGAATGATTGAGAAAACTAAATTCGGAATACACACAGTCCTCCCGATCATAATCGGGAGCACTGACAAACCTAACGAGCGAATGATTCAGAAAACATGTAGCTCGGCATGTACTCGGCATACCCATAGTCCTCCCTATCATAATCGGGATCATTGTCAAACCCCAACGAACGAATGATTGACAAAAATCAAACTCAGAATACCCACAGTCCTCTTGTCATAATCGGGAGCATTGTCAACCCAACGAGCGAATGATTGAGAAAACACCAAACTCAGAATACCCACAGTCCTCCCGATCATAATCGGGAGCATTGTCAAACCAACGCGCGAATGATTGAGAAAACCAAACTCGGAATACACACAGTCCTCCCGATCATAAAAAAATCAATCCTAAAACCTGTCAAAGAAAACTTGATCCACGAATGCCTAGACGGAACAGGCAAAAGGTGCCTAAATTCTTCTGGGCTGTGACATTTCATCAGTCATGCTATGCCAAGTCAAGCAGGCCTCAACTACACATCTTTGCTTTACCTATTGCAGTACTGGGCCACTAAAACAAACCTAGTAAATAGGTAGGTGGCCGAGGTGGGCAAGAACACAGTAAAATAGAAGAACTGCAGGTGTACATGATCCATATGTCAGTGTCATGTAAAGTACCAATCACAACATAACACCCCAACCACACTCCCGGCAAAGATTAACCAATAAACAAGGCAACCTGTTGGCAAGCAGTAACTTGGTCAACACAGGCACAAGGCAGCTAAGTCTGGGCTACAATTGCAGTCTACCACTACAATGCAATTCATACCAAACCAGACGCTATGGAAATCTTGGAACGGTAGCTAAGGATGCATGCCATATGGGTATGCAGTACTGTCCGCCATTACTCTGACGCAGGTGCAAGCGGGTAACCATCATGCAGGTAGGCAGGCCTCAGGAAGGTGCAGGCGGGTGCAGAGCTGTTCGCCAGTACTCCGGCGCAGGTGCTGGCCCGGCGCGTGTCCTGGTCTGGTCTGGCAGGTGCAGGCGGGTAACCGCCATGCAGGTAGGCAGACCTATCCAGTGCTCCGAGCGCCAGTGCTCCTGGCTATCTGCCCAGCATCCACCAGAGAAGGTGCTAGGCAGGACAGTGACAGTGAAATGCATTGCGCAAAGGGTGCGAGAATTAGAAGCAACTCGGGGGTTATTCACAACCACCCGGTGCTAATGCAGATGCGCAGCAAGGCGATGCAGAAAGCGAAAGGCAAAGCAGCAGATCATGAGAACAGAGCTGAAGTGAATTCCCATAGCAGTGAAATGCATTGCGCAAAAGGTGCGAGAATTAGGTGCAACTCGGGACCATGCAGGGCCACCCGGTGCTAATGCGGATGCGCAGCAAAGCAATGCAGGATGCGAAAGGCAATTTGCGCAAGGCATGAAAGGAGGTGAAAGCGCAAGGCATGAAAAGAGGTGAAAGCGCAAGGCATGAAGCAAAGCCTTACCGACTTATCAAAACAGTCTTTCATGCATGCGCAGCAAACTTTAAGGGGGGCCCGGCAAGGGGGGTCAATCAATGCACATCAAGGGGTCATGCAAAGGGGTCAAGCTGCCAGGTCATGCAAAGGGGTCAAGCTGCCAGAGAAGGTGCTGGGCATGGCAATCAATGCACAGCAAGGAGTCATGCAAAGGGGTCAAGCTGCCAATCCATTGAGAAGGACACCAAGGCAGAGGCTGTGCAATCGGATGGAGACAATGTAGACATTGCTAAGGAGGAGGAGATGGAGGAGGAGGAAGATGGGGATGGGGGCATGGAGGAGGAGATTCTAGTGCAGCGATTGTACAGGCGCTGTTGTTACCCAACAAGTTAGCATTGGGCCCTCTTTTCTACAACGTGATAGCCTGTCATAAGTACTAAGTTGTACTTTCGAACTGTTGAGTTGTGAGTTGTGAGATAAATAATTATGAGCAATGCGTTCAAGACTTTGTAAACAGCTTTCACCTTCCTCTTGACTGTCCTCTACAATTGATTTTGTATTGGAATACTTCGAAGGAACTTTCTCTCTCTCCAAACGAGCAAATCAATGTTACAATTGAAATTGAAGGGAATAGTCTCTTTCTCCGGAATGCAACAAAACAATCTTACATAATAAATTGTAAGATATTTTCGTAAAATACACCAAAAAAGCAAAATCAATCAATTTGCGAAAACGATCTTACAAAATAAATTGTAAGATATTTTCGTAAAATACACCAAAAAAGCAAAACCAATTAATTTGCGAAAACGATCTTACAATATTTATCGTAAGATTTCAGTAAAATAAAAAATCCGTTCGGAAGCAGGAACGCCCATTTTAGGCCCCCCGTCATTATATTGTTATGACTGGCTAAGTAAGGTTGTGACATTTCTGATAGGAATAGACTGGCCCACAACTATGGAAATACAACTATGACTATGACTTGCAGGACGCAACATGGGGAGAGTCCGTTGGGTCGCAGACGCAACATGGGAGGGGTAGGGTCTTGTGTTGAATCTTTTTTCCGTATATTTAACGGTGGTTAGTGTCAGAGCAGTAGCCGACATCATGTTCATGGATGGGGGGACATGAGGTGGGATTGGAACATGATTGTTGATCCGGGGTCAAGAGGAGGTCTGATCTAAGATTGTCCCTGGTGTTTGTTTTAACAAATTCAAAGCTGGAGATGTCTGAAACGTATGTATTCGTACGTGTGACTTGTGTAACCAATATAATACTAGAGACATACGTAGTCCTGTACAGATACTACTAAGTTTTGTAACGAATTATATGCTAGAGACATCTGAACACAGTATATATAACAATCAAGAGCAGAGGTGGACTACAGTAGTCAGCGGACTATGCCATCAGTTTCTAGACGCACAGTGTTGCATTAGCTCTGGCAAAGTAGCCAGCCATAGAAGTTATTGCTTTTAGCTACGCTATGGTGTCCTTAACTTCACGTCCTATGAGCAACTGTATTACACGGATGTAACAATTTCAATTGCTTTTAGCGTGAAAAGGGGCATACCGAAATTCAAGAGTCAGGTGACTCAGGAGACGGTAGTTGGCAAATCGTCGTTGTTGTTGTTGTTACATCTCCTTGCACGTTCACCAAGTAGTCTGCTCGAGCTTGCTGTAATAAAACCACGTGAATATTCAAATCATTAGCTTATTAAGTGGACTGGCTGACCATCCAGCATGTAACAATTAAATTCAAGTGAAGAGCGATTGTGCATAGGTAAATTGATCAGACGGGTGCTGGGCAGAGCAGTTAAATGCAAAACAGGAGCGACAAGAGGTGGGCTGGCTGGCTGGGACCAGGTAACCACATCATGTTGAAGTTATGAGATGTTGATCTGTTTCATTGCTTCCAGAGCTATTCATCTGCTACTAGCAGCGGCTTCGGGGCAGCTCCAAGAACTAGCTATTAAGACAGAGTTAAGGCGGCGAACAGCCAAATTGCTGGCTAGACCCATGTAACCACATCAAGTTGAAGTTATGATACCGTATGTTGACATGTTTCATTGCTTACAGAGCTATCCATTTGCTACTAGCAGCGGCTTCGGTGCAGCTCCACGAACTGGCTATTTGGACAGAGTTAAGACTGCGAACAGCCAAATTGCTGGCTAGAACCATGTAACCACATCAAGTTCAAATAATTGCCGTGATAAGACAGAAAACAGATACAGGGTTAGTCAGACAGCAGAGAGAAAGGATATCGCTACACACTTAGCAAAAACAATTGCAAACCGAAACAGGCCGGGCAGCGGAACAAGATGATAACAGTGCGAGTTTAGCAGCAAAAACGGTCTCGATAGAGAGAGAGAGAGAGAGAGAGAGGAGGGAGTGAAGAGAGAGAGGGAGAGAGAGAAGGTATGAGGGAGAGAGGAGGATGGAGAGATTTAGGATGAGGGAGAGTGAGAGAGAGAGGAAGGGGGTCGTTACACATGAAAGAGGATAACAGAGGGGGCGTGATTTAGATTCCTGAGTAAGGTGCGTCGAGAACAGAGGAGATGGAGGGGGCGGGAAATAAAAATCTGTACATAAAGAGAGATCAGAACGACTGCAAAAAAGCAGGCCGAAACCCCCAAGGGCACAGAGAAACAAAGAAGAAACGGAAACGCCAAACAACCACTACAAAACCCACAACAACAAACACCCCCCCCCCCCCAAGACCCAAACAACCACGAACCCCAAAACCCCCCCTACTGACCCCCCACACCACTAACCCCCCCCCCCCCCCCCCCCCCCCCCCCCCCCCCCCCCCACACACACACACACACCACCACCACCACCACCCATACCATACCATACACATTCACATCCCTACATCCTTTATGTATGGTGGGATCGCTGACTCGTCTAGTTATGGTAGGGGCACGGAGTGTGGCCTGCTTATGGCGAATTCACCAGCGGAAGTCTCGCGGTGGTTGTTGGATGGGTCAAACTAGCGGCCGCGGTTATCTTCCATTCATTCAATGCGAGCCGAATACTGCTCTGCTCCTGCTCAAAATAGTTCTCTTTCAACTATGCTACTTTCTTCACACTACTAAATGCGCGTGTGGCCATTCCCGCTGTTCAGTACCTGCTCGCAGAGATTCTTCTAACTGCATGCCTGGTATTGTCGATCTTTTTTCCTGTCGCTTGCACCATGACTCTGCCCTGGAAGTCGCTAGCCTTCACAATCGCATTGCTTATACCCCAGTTAGTGCCGAATGCATTGTTCGTGCACGCATTCGTATGGTACAGCCAGAGTTACCCTCGAACGTGCTTGTTTCTCCAATTGTGAGTTTGTTAGATGCGTCCCTACTGCATGCATGCTAGTTCTGTCTGCCGTTTAAGGTCCTATTAGCCTATCTAGTGCTAGGAAGGTCTTCAAACGCATCATCAGCTCAAGCATCGAGTCAATTTGAATCTGAGCCAGCACGACTGGTAGCGACAGGACGTTAGCCACAGGCTTCATCCTTTTGCGTAAGACGGCTCTGAGGCATAGCCGCACCCCTTTCGGCCACTATAATACTATTGCCATCCTAACCCAAAGTATTCGTACACGCATCTGGCATTTCAGGGACTGCGACTGGTACCTGTCAGTGCTTCTAATAGCGGTTACCGGGCCTCTTATTACTGCCCTTTGTCCCTCTCATGAGGTTATACCTGAATGCTGTGCTCGAATTTGGGATCCCACTGTCACTTACCGCCCTTTCATCCCCATCGCAGTATCATGACAAGTCCATCGCCTGCGAAGTCTGGCTTGCCCTTCCCGCCCGCCAGCCCACCCGCCAATCCTTCGGTTCCACTGTCGGCTGCTGCGGAGGGCTCTGAAGCTGAGGGTGGTGACTTGAACATGCTAAACATATCATGCCTTGACTTTGACCATGCGGTTGCCCCCCTACTGCTCTCATGGATGCCTGCCCCTTGCACTGCTCCCTACCTTTAATTGCTCTCTTACGCATGCCCTACCCTGCTCTACTCACCTCCCTGCCGCCCCTCGCCCTGCCCCCTGCCTGTCAAAGATCTCTAACACATGGCCTACCCTGCTATTTTCACGGCCTTACCCCTGCCCTGCCAGATGTGCTCTCAGATATAAAATTGTTTATTATAAACACTACTCCTTCATGCTTGTATGTTGACTCTGTACGTAAACTCCAACCTCCTCCAACCTCCGACCTCCGTATACCTACGCAGGCTCTGGCCTCCAATCTCCAACCTCCAACCTCCGTGTACCTATGAAGGCTCTGGCCTCCAACCTCCAACATAATTTAATCTCCAAACTCCTTCAACCTCCAACCTGTTCATTCAGGCTCTGGCCTCTGGCTTGCAAGGCACCGGCGCCACTTCGTATCTGTTATTCGTTCTTCCTAGTACCAGCCGACCATTAGTATCGTCTGCAAATTAACCTAGCAACCAAGCTGCATCAACCCTTAACTATATACTAGTGACACCCGTCCAGGTTCACCCTCTCACCCTCCCTCAACCCACTCACCCACCTACCCTCTCATCCATCCAACTACCCTCTTACCCACCCACCCACGAACCCTCTCACCCACACACCTACCCTCTCACCCACACACTTACCCTCTCACCTACCCACAAGCACGCACCCTTATAGGTTGCATTCTTGAAGCTCGAGAGGACGGAGGCAATGGAAGCAGAGTCATGAGCTCAAGAAGACCAACAAGGAGAAGCCCTCAGCAGTTCAGGCACTCAGTTGGGCTAGATTGAAGACGAGCAGGGCGCCCTCCTTGCTAGCAAGACATAATTTATGCATAGATTGTGATTATATTATAGCAACATGTCTATGCCCACATGTTCATCGATATTGATCACCATTAATATTAATCCATTAATGGTGATCAAATGTTGTTTTGGCCTCCTTGTTTCATTTTTGAAGTTCTTTTAATTGGCTGGCTCCCTAACGGGTTTATATCCACCAGTGTAAATTCCCAATCTTTCCCACAGCGATTATAATTCATAACGTCTGTTTCATCGAGGCAACAGTCCGTGACAATCTCAATTAGGGGGACCTGACAGTTTGGACAACTGTTGAATGTAGGGCGGGAAACAATCGGTGACAATCTAAATTAGGGGCGACCTAACAGTTTGGACAACTGTTGAATGAAGGGCGGGGAACAGTCGGTGACAAATACAAATAGGGGTTACAAAACAGTAAGGACAACTGTTGAATGTTGGGCGGGAAACGGTCGGAGACAAACACAAATAGGGGTTACATAACAGTAAGTGCGACTGTTGAATGGAGGCAATCAATGGTGTACATATTCGGTACATCCATCGTTGTTGTAGACTGTATCACCAACGGTTATCCAACAACGGTCCATTTAACAGTCTATAGGTGGACCCTTGCTATGCTACAACAACCGGTTAATGTACACTTTTTGACCCTATACTAGACTCTATAGTCAACGGTTTACAGCCTAAGGGTCTACATGTTTTCCAGGCCAAATCAACGGTCTGTTTTCTCTGCCCATTTTACCAGTGATCAGTCAATCCCAAATCCCCCCCTCTATCTCTCGACTTACCCGGTTGGGGGGTAGAGGGAGCAGCACCCGTAGTGGTGTTGTCCGTACCCCCCTGCTTCCTACCACCTCCAGAATCTCCAGTTCCAGACGCGTAGGTCGTTCTAGTGTTCCTCTGGCGAACCCTACGGCAGTGCCGGTGGTCCGCCAGATCGAGCTTATGATCCGCCAGCTTGATCGAAAAATTATCCAGAAGGTAGCACAGAGCCACTAGAGCGCAAGCTCATGCCAGTAGCCGACCGTCGGCTGGGCAGAGCAAAGGTGGTCACAGACGACGTACCGGTAGACAGTGGAACATCAGCAGGGAGCTTGGTCGGCTTGGCAACCTCCGGTTGCGCAGGCAGAGCCTCAAACACCGGAGATATGATAGCGACGTCAAGGACGCGAGCAGACGAAGACGGGGTACCTCCACCGATGTCCAGGATAGTCGCCGACTTGAGTCTGCACGTCTGTCAGCATGAATTGCGGTGCTCTCAAGCGTTTTATGACTTGGTGACTTCTTATGTACTCCCTTAGAACTATCGGCCCTGATAGCTTCCCATAGTGATAGCTTCCCGTAGAACTGAGTCATCCTTTAGTGACTCAGTGTCAGCTTCCTATTGACTGCCTGTCTCTCTGTGTCTTATCGGTCTCTCCCTGACATGTCCTGTGTTAAACGGTGTCAGGGTGACAAGATCCGGGCTTAGGGTCTATTCAGGTTACAGGCATCCACTTCGCCCACCGCTGGTGTCCTTTAGTGTACGTCCTTGCTTGTAACGTTATTCTCGTCTCTGTGTATAGATTGGCGCGTCTGTCTCCGCTGCATACATCTCTGTCCACTCTTAGAAGTGCTTAATAGCTGATAGGTTCTGGGCTTCATCTCGATCTACCACTGCTTTATAATGCAACTTCCGCGTGGGCCTCCTGCCGGCTTCGAAAAGCTAACCCCACAGAATGGTTTGTCATGGTCGCGCGGTATGGAGAGCGTCATTGTATCCAATGGCTGCGACCGCATTCTTCGGTTCAAGACTCGTGTTCCCACTGATTGGCTTGATGATTGCGCGCCAGCGGCCTCTGCTGCCTTAGATGAGTCTCCTTCCGCCATCATGGAAGACATCCCCCCCTACCAAACCTCCATTTCTCTCCCCCCTTCTCCTCTTGTCCAACGCCTCCTTCCTGAGGTAGAGGATATTCTGATGCGTCTATGCTGCGTCTCGACTCAGATCATCAAATACAAGTCTTCTCCTCCGCCTCCTGATGCCCGTTTTGAGTATGACAATGCTGATCTGGCTCGCCATAAGCATGAAGATGGCTACTACACTGAGGATGACGATGACGACGAAGAGGAAGACCTACAGAGTGCGCGGAATGGTGACTTCGGTGGAGTCACACCTTCCACTGCCACTCGTGTTTTTGAGTCTCCGTTGTTTGAGCACCAGTCGGCTCCTCCTCCTCCTCCTCCTCCTCCTGTCTACAAGCCTCCGACTGCTCCTCCGCATCCACCTGGGGTACCTGAGTTGGCTATGCCGACTTTGCTGAGAAGCTCGTCACTTGGTCCTTTGATTCCTCCCCTCCCCTTTGTTCGCAACCCTTCTGAGCGAGCTCTGGCTGGCTACCACACGCGGTCTCGTGAGACTGCTGCTGCTGCCTCGAGTGTCCACAGCGATGCTGCTGGCCCCTCCCTGAATCCACCTCCACCTCCACCGGTCGAGCAGCCTCCTGCCCCTTCTCCTTTTCCTCCCCCCCTGCCCTACTACCCGAATCGCTCGCTGGGATGCTTATCCTGGGAGCACCTGCTTGATGGCTCCACACCTTCGCGCATGGATGTGCGGAGTTGCCGCCAAATTCGCCAGGCACAGAAAGCTGGTGACTCCTTGGACCGCACTTTGTACGGTAGGATGGATCAGGCTGCCACTCGGGCTAATCTAGATACGAAGGGGCGGGCTAGGCGAGTGATGGTGTTCTCTGAGTTGGGTCATGCATGCCGTGCTTATCTGGGGCCTGTGCAGGCAGGGATTGACTACCCCCCTCCTGGTGGTGCTACCTTTGGTGGATTGGGAGTTCGAAATGCAAATCTACGCAAGTACCAGTTTGCCAAAGTTCCTCTCAGCTTTGTACCTCCTAGGCCAGATTTTGAGCTACTCATAAATGTTGCGAGTTCTTTGGATGAGATTGAGAACCTTGATGACCAGCGTGCATATGATGCTGGCATCGCTGCCGAGTACTTTCTGTCGGTTCGCGCTATGTATGATGCCACGCCGTTTTCGCCTGTTGCCTCACCACCTGCCTTTCCTAGTCAGACTCGTGTAGATCCTGCACTGTTAGGATTTAGTACCCTGCCCCTTGCACGCCAGGAGTTCATGTGTTTCACCATGATGCTCGCGCACATGACGGAACCGATGGTACAGGTGTATCAGAAGTTTGCTACACCTCGCGATATCTTACTGCATATCAAGAGGCAGCATTCTGATGCCCTTGCTGCTCGGGTTCCCCTCATGCTTGTTGAGCTTCGTAGTGTGACCATGAACAACTCTGAACCCGTGGATGTGTTCTTTCGCAGGGTGCGGCAGTTGTGCACTGATCTTCGCAGTGCGGGATACCCGCAGCCGCAGCGTCACGCGATGCACACTATAATCAATGGCATCACTCACCCTCGATTCGATTCGCTGCGCCTCCAGTTTGGCTTTGAGTTGTACCAGAACAAGACCGTAGACTACTGGTCTTGTCTTGATGCTTATAGATCGTTAGATTTCTTAAATGTGTCTCTCCCCAGGTCTGATCCAAGGCATCCTGGCTGGTCCCGCGACCCTCCCCAGATCCCTGCTAATGCTGCTTTCCAGCGGGGCAAGGGATCTGGTTCTCAGAGTTCCGGGGGCACCAAGAGGCGCTTGGATTGCACTTGGGGACCCTGTCGTTCGAAAACGAGCCACTCGGAAGACCGCTGCTTTACAAAGTATCCGGAACTCAGAAAGGCCAAGGGACGTGCACCTGGTTCTGAACCGGTGCCCGTAGCTTTGGCCCTTCCAGGGTCGCTTACACGTAAGCAGCTGTCGTCCTTGCAGGCTCAGATCGATGGGTACGCCATTTCAAAGAACTAGGAGGTAAGCTCTGTCCTATTTTCTTGCACGACTAAGTTCTCAAACATTTGCAGCCCTAGTCTTTCTGAAGGTATCTGGCATGTGGACTCGGGAGCTGGGATGTCAATCACAGGTGATAGGTCGTTGTTCACTGTGTTTGAATCCTCTGCTGTTGGGCCTGCAGTTCGATTTGCTGATGGGGTGATTCAACGGTCAGAGGGTATGGGGTCCATTGTGTTATGTAGTGATTGGTTACCAACATCAATCACCTTAACCAATGTTCTATACATACCCCACTGTCCAGTAAATCTCCTGTCCGTAAATGCTGTAGCTCGTTCCCTCCACTGCAAGATTGCTTTTGATAGTATTAGTTGTACTGCCACTCAGGGCTCTTCTGTGCTCTGGTCCTTTCCTGCTTCCAGTGATGGTGTGTATAAGTTTGCATGTAGGCCTTGTGACACCTCCAGTCGTTGTTTGAGGGTTGCTGAATATTATCCAGCTTTTGCACTTGATGTTGATGAGGACGGTGGAGTTATTATCCCTACCACTCCTGCATGGTTGTGGCATAGGCGACTGGGTCATCCCGGTTATGATGCCTTGCACAACCTTGTCAAGCGTGGTATGGTTAAGAACTTACCCCTCAGCCTTCATCAAGTACAAAAGATGGGTAAGATCCCATGTGATGCTTGTCAAAAGGCTAAGGGAAAGCGTCTCCCTTTTCCTAAAGAAAGCATGACTGAGGTCCTTGCACCCCTCCAACGCCTTCACTTGGATATCATGGGACCGCTTCATATTAGGGGTCTTCGTGGGGAGTTTTATATCTTGTGCCTTGTAGACCAATTCTCTGGCTATGCTGAGGTATTGTGCTTGAGGACCAAGGATGAAGCTCCCTTAGCAGTCCAGACTATCATCCTCAGATGGTCAAATCAGCTGCAGGGGTTTGCCTTTAAGTGTCTGAGATCTGACAGGGCTAAAGAGTTTATAGTTAAATGGTTCGAGGATTGGTTAGAATCGGTTGGGGCAGTACATGAGTTGTCTTTGGCATACACTGCACAGCAGAATGCAACTGTGGAAAGGTATAATGGGGTCCTTCAGAATATAGCTAGGAGTATCCACTTGGAGTCTAAGCTTACTAAGTCCTTTTGGCCCTATGCCTTCCTGGCTGCTTGTTACCTTAGAAACCGTCTGCCTAACCAGGGACGCAAGACACCCTTTGAGTTGTTTTATGGGGTGAAACCTGATGTGTCGTTATTACGTGTGTTTGGATGCCCCTGCTATGTTACTCTAGTCAATGGGAAGAAACGTAATAAGCTAGACGAAAGGGCGTTATCTGGTAGACTGGTTGGGTATTCTCTGGTGAGTAAGGGTTATTTTGTTTGGGTTCCTAAGTTGCGCCAGGTAGTAGAGAGTCGTGATGTACTCTTCTATGAGCAGTTTGATCATAACTGCATTCCTGGGCTAACTCCCTATGATGGGTCGCCATATGTCTCTAGCATCCCTGCCGCCATCAACGGACACATGCCTGAGGTTGCGGTTGATTCCCTAGACCCTTTGTCTTCCCCAATTGTTGACCACTGTCCTGGCCATAGGATGACTCTGCGACCTAGGTCGGGGGCCAGTGGTACTGTTTTGCGTGAGAACACACTGGGCGGGCGAGTTTCTGCGGCTCCTACGGACAAAATCTTAGCCGAATCTCAGGGGGTCGCCAGGCCCTCCTCTGCGTCACATTCCGTCGGTGAAGTCGTTGGATTTACACCAACTCAGACCATAGTGGATCCTTTGTTAGATCCATTGCCTACTAGTCATCATACTCCCATCATCACTGATAGCTCGATGGAGTTGGTGAACGCTTCACCTCCTGCCGTCTCTGATAGATTACTCAGGAGTCCGGGTGATGATGTAGCCGTTGCAGATGATGCAAGTGATGATCTTGAACCGTGGTCAGGCTCCGATACTGCGTATGGCTGGGGTGTTCCGGTCGACCCAGGCTTCGTTGATTTAGAGGCAAAGAAGGCCGGCCCTGTTCAACCAGGCAGTAGTTCTGCACTGGGGGCTTTACTAATGGTTACTGCTGATACTGCTGATACCCCCGCTGCCCATGTACAAGTAAACTGCTTGTACGTGGGAGCATCTGTTGCATCCACCACTGAACTGACCTACAAAGCTGCCATGTTGCATACCAACCCTGACAGGGATCAATGGCTTCTTGCCATGAAGGATGAGATGGCTTCCCTTCATGCCCATGGTACATGGGTTCTCACTCCACAGCCTCTAAGCAGAAGATCCTGTCTGGCAGGTGGTTATTTGTGAAGAAGATTGGTGTTGATGGTACTATACGCTTCAAGGCACGTTTTGTGGTCCGTGGCTTTCTGCAGCGTCCTGGGCTGGATTTTCATGATGTATATGCCCCTGTCTCCTCCAAAGCAGGTCTTAGGGTGCTCCTGGCTGCCATCACTCATAGGAAGATGTTTGTTCGGCAGCTAGACATCAAGACTGCATTCCTAAATGCCAAGCTGGAGCCTGGTCTGGACCTGTACTGCCACCAGCCTGAGGGCTTTAGGCACCTTGGTCCTAACGGTGTTCCACTTGTCTGCAAACTGATCAAGTCCCTTTATGGATTGAAGCAGGCACCCAGAGCTTGGAGTAGGGATGTCAAGCGGGTTCTGGTTGCTCATCGCTTTACTATGTGCAAGGCAGAACCTGCTCTGTACTTTAGGAAGGATTCTGATGGTGGGTGGAGCTATGTCCTGACCTATGTTGATGACTTTATCTGTGCTTTTAGTGAGCTGGATAGGTATGTGTTGCTGATCCAGGGAATGGAAGCAGCTGGCTGGGAGGTCAAAGAGATGGGTGTTCCAATTCAGTTCCTCTCTTTGGACATGGATGTTACCCTTGACTCTGAAGGCAGGTGTGTTCAGATCAATCTCTCTCAGCACACCTACATTGTTGATCTGGTGGAGCAGTTTGGTCTTACTGCTGCTGCCCCACCCAAGTTTGCTGCTCCCATGGCCAAATCCACTGTTTCTGACGCCCCCGGAGAGCCCCTGCCGTCTAATAGCCAGTACCTCTCTCTTGTAGGTGCTTTGCTATACCTGGCCACTTGCACCAGGCCTGATATTTCCTTTGCTGTTAGCTATTTATCCAGGTTCTCTGCTCACCCTACAGTCCCTCTCTGGGGGGCTGCCAAACGGTTACTCTTGTATTTGAGAACACATTCTCACCTGGGTCTCACTTACACCCACAGCCCTGATTTCACTTTTACTGTCTTTAGTGACTCATCTTATGCTGATGATGGGTCTGACAGGAGATCTCAGACTGGCTTTGCAGTTCTAGCTGGTGGGTGCATTGTTAACTGGATGAGCAAGCGACAGCCTACTGTTGCTATTAGCTCTAGTGAGGCTGAGTATCAGGCCCTGTCCCAGGCTGCCAGGGAGGTCCAATGGTTGAAGAAATTGAGGGTGGATCTGGGTCTGCCTTGTGCTTTGGTTACAATTCAGGGTGACAACTTAGGTTCCCTGAGTTGGGCCACTGACTGGCAGCTTCTGCCTCGCAGTAAGCACATTGATGTTATTCATCACTACATCAAGGAGCTGGTGGAGGATGGCCAACTGGCTGTTGCCTATGTTAACACTGTGGATAACTGTGCTGACCCCTTCACCAAGCCCCTTGATCCTGCTGTGTTCTGGCGGTTTGTCCGTATGCTTGGAATGACCGTTACTTCTTAGGGTCATTTTTTAGTTTTTTGGTTACATACGTTTCTTGTTTTTTGGTTATCATTGTATGGCATTAGGTTCCTATTCCCGGATCGGGTTTTCTATACCGTTGTTACCCGTCATTGATATTCGGTTATCCTCTTTTCTCCCTTGGCACTCTTTGGTATTTTGCCTTGGTCCATTCCTTCATTTACACCCTTTGGGTTACATTTGAAGTTCTCTCGTTTTTTCGGAGTTCTTTAATTTTTTTTTTTAATCTGTTACATAAAGTTCTATGTCCTCAGTGCCATAGGTGGAGTAGTAGTATTGTATGTCACCTGTGTCATAGGTGGAGTGTCAGCATGAATTGCGGTGCTCTCAAGCGTTTTATGACTTGGTGACTTCTTATGTACTCCCTTAGAACTATCGGCCCTGAGGGCTTCCCATAGTGATAGCTTCCCGTAGACACACAGGCTATACAGCGCGTGTCAGAGGACCAGGGGACGCAGCCTACAGGAAGCAGTCACTGTGTCATGAAGGATGACACAGTCTACGGGAAGCTGACACAGTACAAACAGCAAATGAGTTACTGTCTGTACCGATAGTTCTAAGAAAGTACAGAAGTACGGTAGTCACGAAGGCATAAAACGATTGAGTGAACCGCAATTGATGTTGATAGTGAGGAAGTCCAGGAGCTGGAATTCCTTAATTAAACTGCCCCAATCTGTGTTAAAAAGCTCCTTGGCAGAACCAAAGCGTGCAATTAGGTGGGACAGGCACTTCTCCAAAAGAGCGTCGATGGTTGCGTGCTCAACGAGTGCTGGGGCAGCCCTCTTCAAGGAGAAGACATAGTTCACAACATCTACTGACTCACACTCTGCTGAGCTCAGGGCTGTTATGGCCTGTGCACATTGATCAGTGCACAATTCCAGACGATCTGCCAAGCAGTACACCTGCACCAATAGCACGGCCCTTTTGACACCTGCCCCCTGCTCATTAGACAGGACATTTCCCACTTCCTCAGCCAGGTCCTGGGAGTAGATGGATCGACGTAAAACCTCACATGCCAAATTGCCAACAGCTCATCTTGCTCCATTGGAAGCTCCAAGGTTTCAAGCTGGAGGTCTGCTAGCTGACGGATATGGGTGTTACAAGTAGCCCAACTGACCCACGCACAGCACTCCACTGGAACGAGACAAATACTTACGCCCTCCCCCATGGCATGGCATGTAGGTCCCTGAGCTCCTTCGCCCTCGGCAACATGGCGCTGATGACGAGGGACTTGGACGCGCGCTAAGATGACTTTGTGGGTAGAATAGAATAGAATAGATAGAATGAACGCCTGGAGGCGTGGCTTTAGGAAGCGGTACGTGGTACAGCTGTACCAGGACCGCACTAGGAGACAGTACAGGTTATGGCGGGTTGTAAGAGGAGAGAAACTGACGGGTGAGGGAGCGTTCCAAACGACGACGTGTAACAATGATGGAGTGTGCAACGTGGACAGCATGAACATGAAGTGATGAGCGTAGTAGAGGAGGGAGTTTGGTTTGGGGAACGCCGAGGGTCACTAGAGTGGTGTCGATGGTGGAGAAGATGGTACCATATGTGCCTAGAAGAGTAATGTGGGGTGTGGGGGGGGCGAGAGTCCAGCCTGCATGACGGAGATAGGTCAAGAGGGAAGCGTGTTGAGCAGATTTAGCGATGAAGGTGGCATCGTGACGGGAGTCGTGTGTGTAGCCGAGTTCCAGTACGTGAATGATACATGACTGTTGGAGGGCGTGGAGTCGCTCTGGGGTGAGTGTGGCAGTCATAGTCGGGGCGTGAGCTGGGTGTCAGCATGAATTGCGGTGCTCTCACGCGTTTTATGACTTGGTGACTACTTCTGTACTTCCTTAGAACTATCGGCCCAGACAGTGTTTCTGTCTGTACTGTGTCAGCTTCCCGTAGACTGTGTCATCCTTCATGACACGGTGACAGCTTCCTGTTGACTGCGTCATCGGTCTCTCACTGACACACTCTGTATAGCCGGTGCCTGGCTTAAGTTTCCTGACTTAGGGTCTAGTCAGGTTACAGGCATCTGCCTCTCCCACCGCTGGTGTTCTTTGGCGTCCGCCTGTCCTTGTAACGCTATTCTTGTCTCCGTGTATAGATTGGCGCGTCTGTCTCCGCTGCATACATCTCTCTCCACTCTTCGAAGTGCTTTCTAGCTGATAGGTTACGGGCTTATTACTTCTACCACTGCTTTACAATGCAACTTCCGCGTGGGCCTCCTGCCGGCTTCGAGAAACTTACCCCACAGAATGGTATTTCCTGGTCGCGCGGTATGGAGAGCGTCATTATCAGTAATGGATGCGACCGAATTCTTCCTCTAAAGATTCGTGTTCCCACAGATTGGCTAGATGATTGCGCGCCAGCGGCCTCTGCTGCCGGAGATGAGTCTCCTTCCGCCATCATGGAAGCCACCCCCCCCTCCAATACCTCCATTTCTCCGTCTCCTTCTCCTTTTGTCCAACGTCTCCGACCTGAGGTTGAGGATATTCTGATGCGCCTATGCTGTGTTTCCACACAGATTATCCAGTATGCAAGGTCGCCTCCACCCGCTGATGCCCGCTTTACCTACGACACTGTAGACCTTGCTCTCCATAGCCATGAAGATGGCTATGCTTACGGCAAGTCTGACGACTCAGAGGAAGATTACTCTGATGATTGTATGGAAGATCTACAGAGTGCCAGAAATGGCGACTTCGGTGGAGTCACTCCCTCTTCTGCTACTAGGGTTTTCCACACCTCCACTGTCTCTCCGGTGTATGAGCCTCAATTGGCACCTTCTCCTGCGGTCTTCAAGCCTCCGTCTGCCGCTCTGCTTGCGCCGCTTCCACCGGACCTACCTGAGGTGGTCAAGCCGTCTTTGCTGCGGAGTTCGTCTCTTGGTCCTTTGGGTCCTCTACTCAACCTTGCAGAGCAGGCTCGCAACCCTGCAGAGCGGGCTCTTGGTGCTTACCATACTCGGGCTCGCGAGGCTGCTGCCACGAGTGTCCACAGATCTGCTGCTGGCACCTCGTAGGAGCCCCCTCCACCTCCACCGGTGGATCTGCCACCTGCGCCTGGCCCTCCGCCGTCTATGAATCCTACGCTGTCCGGCATATCCTGGGAACATCTGCTTGATGGCACACCACCTGTGCGGCTGGCTGTGCGGGACTGCCGACTTATTCGCCAAGCCCAGTATGCTGGAGATTCTCTTGATCGCACTTTGTACGGTAGGCTGGATGAGGCAGCCACTCGGGCTAATCTAGATAGAAAGGGTCGCCCTAAGCGTGTGATGGCTTACTCTGAGCTGGGTCATGAGTGTCGTGCTTTTCTAGGACCTGTGAAGGCAGGGATTAACTACCCTTCCCCTGGAGGTGTTACCTTTGGTGGGATTGGGCGTAGGAACAATGATCTCCGAGGGTATCAGTATGTGAAGGTCCCTCTCAGTTTTGTTCCTGTTAGGCCTGATTTCGAGCTCGTTGCGAGTGTTGCGCATTCCTTAGATCTCATTAGGAACTTAGATGATCAGCGCGCATATGATGCTGGCATTGCTGCCGAGTATTTTATGTCGGTTCGTGCCTCGTATGCTCCTGTGCCTGATCCTCTTGCTGCTGGACCCTCGGCCTCTCATGGTGAGTCTCGTGTAGATCCTGCACTGTTGGGTTTTAGTGCCCTGCCCCTGGAACGTCAGGAGTTCATGTGTCTCACTATGATGCTTGCGAACATGACGGATGCGATGGTCAATGTGTATCAGGATTTTGCCACTCCTCGGGATATCTTCTTGCATATCCGAAGACAGCGTTCTGATGCTCTTGCTGCTCGTGTCCCTCTCATGCTTGTTGAGCTTCGGCGTGCAACCATGGACAACTCTGAACCTGTGGATGTGTTCTTTCGCAGGGTCCGGGGCTTGTGCACTGACCTCCGCAGTGCGGGATACCCACAGCCTCAGCGCCATGCCATGCATACTATTATTAATGGCATCATGCACCCCCGCTTCGACTCTCTGCGGCTACAGTTTGGTCTCGCACTGCATCAGAACCAGCCTGTTGATTACTGGACCTGTCTGGCAGCATATAGATCATTAGATTTCTTGAACGTGTCTCTCCCTAAGTCTGATCCGAGGCATCCTGGTTGGTCCCGCGATCCTCCCCAAGTCCCTGCCAATGCTGCTTTTCAGCGTGGCAGGGGACCTGGTCCTCAGGGTTCCTGGACTACCAAGAGGCGCTTGGATTGCACTTGGGGCCCCTGTCTTTCCAAAACGAGCCACTCGGAGGACCGTTGCTGGACGAAACATCCGCACCTGCGAAAGGCCAAGGCTGGTGCACCGGGCGTTGAACCCGTGCCCGTTGCCTTGGCCCTTCCAGGTTCGCTGACTCGCAAGCAGTTGTCCTCCTTGCAGGCTCAGATTGATGGGTACGCCATGTCCAAGAACTAGGAGGTACGCTCTGTCCTATTCTCTTGCACTACGAAGTTCTCTAACGTGTGAAGCCCTAGTCTTTCTGAGGGTGTCTGGCATGTGGACTCTGGAGCTGGAATGTCAATCACGGGTGATAAGTCTTTGTTCACTGTGTTTGAATCTTCTGCTGTTGGGCCTACGGTTCGATTTGGTGACGGGGTGATTCAACGGTCAGAGGGTAAGGGATCCATTGTGTTATGTAGTGATTGGTTACCAACATCAATCACTCTAACCAATGTTCTTTATATCCCTCACTGTCCGGTGAATCTCCTGTCAGTAAATGCTGTAGCTCATTCTCTCCACTGCCAGGTTTCTTTTGATAGTCTTAGTTGCACTGCCACTCAGGGCTCTTCTGTTCTCTGGTCCTTCCCTGCCTCCAGTGATGGTGTGTACAAGTTTGCATGTAGGCCTTGTCACACCTCCTGTCGTTGTTTAAGAGTTGCTGACAATTATCCAGCGTTTGCACTTGATGTTGATGAGGACGGTGGAGTTGTTCTCCCTACCACTCCTGCATGGTTGTGGCATAGGCGGTTGGGTCATCCCGGCTATAGTGCCTTACACAAACTTGTCAAGAGTGGTATGGTTAAGAACTTACCCCTCAGTCTGGGTCAAGTGCAAAAGTTGGGTAAGATCCCATGTGATGCTTGTCACAAGGCTAAGGGCAAACGTCTCCCTTTTCCTAAAGAAAGCAAAACTGAGATCCGTGCACCTCTCCAACGACTTCACTTGGATATAATGGGACCAGTTCATATTAGGGGTCTGCGTGGGGAGTTTTACATCCTGTGCCTCATAGACCAATTCTCTGGCTTTGCTGAAGTATTGTGCTTGAGGACCAGGGATGAAGCTCCCTTAGCAGTCCAAACTATCATCCTCAGATGGTCAAATCAGCTGCAGGGGTTTGCCTTTAAGTGTCTGAGATCTGACAGGGCCAAGGAGTTTATAGTTAAATGGTTCGAGGATTGGCTGATATCGGTTGGGGCAGTACATGAGTTATCGTTGGTGTACACTGCCCAGCAGAACGCAACTGTGGAAAGGTATAATGGGGTCTTGCAGTCTATAGCTAGGAGTATCCACCTGGAATCAAAGCTAGCTAAGTCTTTCTGGCCTTATGCCTTCCTAGCTGCTTGTTACCTTCGTAACCGACTGCCCAATCAGGGACGCAAGACACCTTATGAGTTGTTTTATGGGGTGATGCCTGATGTGTCGTTGTTACGTGTGTTTGGATGCCCCTGCTATGTCACGTTAGTCAATGGGAAGAAACGTAACAAGCTGGACGAAAGGGCGTTATCTGGTAGACTGGTTGGGTATTCTCTGGTGAGTAAGGGTTATTTTATTTGGGTTCCTAAGTTGCGCCAGGTAGTAGAGAGTCGTGATGTACTCTTCTATGAACAGTTTAGCTATAACTGTATTCCTGGGCTTCCTCCCTATGACGGGTCGCCGTATGTTTCTAGCATCCCTGCCGCTATCAACGGACACATGCCTGAGGCTGCGGTCCATTCCCTAGATCCTTTGCTTTCCCCAATTGTTGACCACTGTCCTGGCCATAGGATGATTCTGCGTCCCAGGTCAGGGGCTGCTGGTACTGTATTGCGTGAGAATGCACTGGGCGGGCGAGGTTCTGCAGTTCCTACGGATAAAATCTTAGCCGAATCTCAGGGGGTCGCCAGGCCCTCCTCTGCGTCAAATTCCGTCGGTGAAGCTCTAGGATTACGACAATCTCAGATCATAGTGGAGCCTCTTATAGGTCCATTGTCTAATAGTCACCCTGCTCCAATCATCTTGGATGGCTCGAAGGGGTTGGTGAGCGCTTCGCCTCCTGCCGTTCCTGATAGATTAATTGGGAGCCCGGGTGATGATGTAGCCTTTGCCGATAGTGCAAGTGATGATCTTGATCATTGGTCAGGCTCCGATACTGCGTATGGCTGGGGTGTTCCGGTCGACCCAGGCTTCGTTGAATTAGAGGCAAATAAGGCCGGCCCTGTTCAACCAGGCAGTAGTTCTGCACTGGGGGCTCTACTACCGGTTACTGCTGATACTGCTGATATCCCCGCTGCTCATGTACAAGTAAACTGCTTGTACGTGGGAGCATCTGTTGCCCCCTCCACTGAACTAACCTATAAAGCTGCCATGCTCCCTACCAACCCGGACAGGGATCAATGGCTTCTTGCTATGAAGGATGAGATGGCTTCCCTACATGCCCATGGTACTTGGGTACTCACTCCACAGCCTCGTAAGCAAAAGATCCTGTCAGGCAGGTGGTTATTTGTGAAGAAGATTGGGGTTGATGGTTCTATACGCTTCAAGGCACGTTTTGTGGTACGTGGCTTTCTGCAACGTCCTGGGCTGGATTTTCATGACGTATATGCCCCTGTCTCCTCTAAAGCAGGTCTTCGGGTGCTCCTGGCTGCCATCACTCATAGAAAGATGTTTGTTCGGCAGCTGGACATCAAAACTGCGTTTCTGAACGCTAAGCTGGAACCTGGTCTGGACCTGTACTGCCGCCAGCCTGAGGGCTTTCAGCACCTTGGTCCCAACGGTGTTCCCCTTGTGTGCAAGCTGCTAAAGTCTCTTTATGGATTGAAGCAGGCACCCAGGGCTTGGAGTAGGGATGTCAAGCGGGTTCTGGTTGCACACGGCTTCACTATGTGCAAGGCTGAACCTGCTCTGTATTTTAGGAAGGATTCTGATGGTGGGTGGAGCTATGTTCTGACCTATGTTGATGATTTTATCTGTGCTTTTAGTGAGCTGGATAGGTATGTGTTGCTTATCCAGGCTATGGAAAAGGCTGGCTGGGAGGTCAAAGAGATGGGTGTTCCGGTTCAGTTCCTCTCTTTGGACATGCATGTTACACTTGATTCTGAAGGCAGGTGTGTTCAGATCAACATCTCTCAGCACACCTACATTGTTGATCTGGTGGAGCAGTTTGGTCTTACTGATGCTGCCTCACCCAGGTTTGCTGCCCCCATGGCCAAGTCCACCGTTTCTGACGCCCCTGGAGAACCCCTGCCGTCTAATAGCCAGTACCTCTCTCTTGTGGGTGCTTTGCTATACCTGGCTACTTGCACCAGGCCTGATATTTCTTTTGCTGTGAGCTACCTGTCCAGGTTTTCTGCTCACCCTACCGTCCCTCTCTGGGGGGCTGCCAAGCGGTTGCTCTTGTATTTGAGAACACATTCCCACCTGGGTCTCACTTACACCCACAACCCTGAGTTCTCTTTTACTGTCTTTAGTGACTCATCCTTTGCTGATGATGGGTCTGACAGGCGGTCTCAGACTGGCTTTGCTGTGCTAGCTGGGGGGTGCATAGTGAACTGGATGAGCAAGAGGCAGCCTACTGTTGCCATTAGCTCTAGTGAGGCTGAGTATCAGGCCCTGTCCCAGGCTGCCAGGGAGGTACAATGGTTGAAGAAATTGAGGGTGGATCTGGGTCTGCCTTGTGCTTTGGTTACCATTCAGGGTGACAACTTAGGGTCTCTAAGTTGGGCCAAAGACTGGCAGCTCCTGCCTCGCAGCAAGCACATTGATGTTATTCATCACTACATCAAGGAGCTGGTGGAGGATGGTTCACTGGATGTTGCCTATGTTAACACCGTGGATAACTGTGCTGACCCCTTCACCAAGCCCCTTGATCCTGCTGTGTTCTGGAGGTTTGTCCGCATGTTAGGTATGACCGCTTCTTCTTAGGGTCATCCTTGCATTTGGTCATATTAGTTTCTTTTCGTTATCAAAGTTTGGCATTAGGTTCCTATTCCCGGATCGGGTTTTCTATACCGTTGTTACCCATTTTTGATATTAGTTTTTCCTCTCTTTCTAGCTTGGCAAATTGTTTTCGAATTTTTTGCCTTGTTTCATTCCTTCCTATAACCCTTTGGGTTCCATTTGAAGTTCTCTCGATTTTTTCGGAGTTCTTTGATTTTTTTTTTTTTATATATGTTACATATAGTTCTATGTCCCCAGTGCCATAGGTGGAGAGGTAGTATTGTATGTCACCTGTGTCATAGGTGGAGTGTCAGCATGAATTGCGGTGCTCTCACGCGTTTTATGACTTGGTGACTACTTCTGTACTTCCTTAGAACTATCGGCCCAGACAGTGTTTCTGTCTGTACTGTGTCAGCTTCCCGTAGACTGTGTCATCCTTCATGACACGGTGACAGCTTCCTGTTGACTGCGTCATCGGTCTCTCACTGACACACTCTGTATAGCCGGTGCCTGGCTTAAGTTTCCTGACTTAGGGTCTAGTCAGGTTACAGGCATCTGCCTCTCCCACCGCTGGTGTTCTTTGGCGTCCGCCTGTCCTTGTAACGCTATTCTTGTCTCCGTGTATAGATTGGCGCGTCTGTCTCCGCTGCATACATCTCTCTCCACTCTTCGAAGTGCTTTCTAGCTGATACTGGGTTGATACCTTGAATAATGAGGAGATCTGGGCGGAGCTTGGAGAGGAGGTCCAAGGGGATAGCGGGTAAGAGCCAGGAAGGAAGACGGTTACTGTAGACACCAGTTGGTGTTATTGACTGATTTATATATCAGTCTCTGAGTCGGCATAATGCACACCGGTACCTTTCCCTCCTGGTACCGCGTTGCCTGCCGCCAGGCCACAGACTAGCTGTGGCCTGCACGTGACTGCAGTACCCTGCAGTACACATCTCTATTCTATATGATTGCGCCTGTTGCGCTTAATAGCATCTTCTCCTCTATCGAGCCTATGCCGTTGTAACAATCTTACATTAACAGGTTATGTGCGCCATCTTTAGACGCTAACGAAGAACAGCCGCTGATTTCCGCGTTCAGAATCAGTTCCCCTCTGACTAGTCGAAGGCCCGAGTTTTAACTAAGCACCTGGACTCCCTGTGCGGATCCTACTTCCCACTGCTCCGCCTGCCGCTTCCTACCAAGAATCCTTGGATCTGCCACAGCGTCCTACGACTGGAGCAAGCAAGAGCGACCACTAGTCACCGAAATCTATGAAGTGAGTATAGGACGACGCCCTCACCGAGACCCACACAGCGCTGTATTGATCTCAGACGATCAATTTGTTTACGACCCCAGCTTAAGAGAAGCTCCTGTCGTCGAACATTGCCGCTTGGCAAAGTTCATCCCCCGGTAATCCGCTGGATCCCTTTGGATCGCCGATTCCCACAAGCACTCCATCCCCCATTTCCCTGCCCCGCCCTCGTAACTCCCCCAATCCCAACACTCCGACCTACAACGCCAAGACTCCCACACAGAAGACCTCACCATGCAACCTCCCCGTATATTCACTGGTAACAACCTCTACACCTGGCGCTGCGCCAGGGTGTATATACTCCTCGCCCTCAAGTCCGATAGGGACACCAATGCCATCGCTTTCGACTGCCAACAGGCGGTGGTCGCTGGCGAGCCTGCCGACTCTGATGGTTACCCTGCTGATGACATTACTTACCCTGTTGTTGCGGGTGCTGATCCAGCTGTTCCGGCTCGTGGTGTCCCCACCAAGATCTCCACCTGGAAGAACAACAAGGCTTTCAAGATGATCATAGATCATGTGTCAGACGCAATCCAGGCGGCCATTCATGCTAACACAGATATGGCCACTAGAGCCTTCAGATTTCTGGACTCTCTATACTCTGAGGAAGGCAGCAGGCTAGAGCACACCACCTTGACTGCCCTACTTGCTTGGAGTACGTATGACTTCCACTGAATCCCTGCAAACATACCTCTCTAGGGCAGCTGATATGTATTCCCAAATTCCCAAGATTCAAGGCACCCACATCGTTTCTACCAGCACCTTTCTCAACCTTATTGTCAAGGGACTGAACTCCCGTCCTGAGTATGATGGGTATATCAACCAATTCAACCCCACAGCAATCACCACATTTGCTGCACTCCAAAGTGCCATCTTCAACTGGTGTTTAGTGAAACAAGTTGACCCTGCACCATCCCCTGAAGAGGCTGAAATGGCTGCTGCAGCATACAGATCCAGGAGACCATTCAACAGTAGGAACCTCCCTTTCAGAGACAGGAGTATCTCCTACAAGAAGATGACCTGCTGGAACTGTGGAGGAATAGGCCATAGCTCCAGAGATTGCACCAGTGAGGACACTGACCTGGCCTTCAAGCCAGCTGACTCAGATGAAGCTGACCACGGATATAAGTCACCTCCCAAGCAGAGATCAGGAGATGAAAAGGACTCTGACGACAAGAAGACTCCCAAGAAGACCAGTGACAGGAGGCAACGCCCCAGGAGATACCAAAGCAGGGGACGTCATGCCCATGTTGCTGATGGTGATGAGTCCACCTCAACCTCCAACTCTGACAGTGAGGGTGAAGAGCACAACTTCCTGTCCCTGGCACTGGATGAAGACAACCTCCAGCCCATGAGATTTGCTACACCAACCAGAGGCAAGTCTGTTTCATTTTCCTTGCCACCTGACCCCCTGGCTGATACAGCATTCTTTGGACAAATAAGTGCTGATGATGAATGCAATATAGAAGATGATGGAGAAGTTTTCCAGGCAGCACTGCAGACAGAATGGATCATAGATACTGCAGCACACTCTCATGCAACCAGTAACATCTCCTATCTGCATGACATTCAGGACCTTTCACAGCCTATTAGGCTGCAGCTGGCAGATCAAGACTCTCCACCTATCTTCTGCAAGCAGATAGGGAAGGCCAAGATCCAGGGCCATGGCAGGACTCTGATCGTCCTGAACAATGTACTCCTTGCTGACTGCAACATGCCCAACATCATTAGCATTAATGCAGCCACCAGCCTGTGTCCAGACCTCCAAGTCCACCTGTCCAAGACCCAAGCCATCCTCTCCATCCCAAGACCATCTGGTACCAAACTGCTCCTCTCATGCCCCAAAAGGCATGGACTCTACCTCACTCAAACTTCCCCAGTCACTACCAGTAATCCCTCTATCCCTGTGGGTCCTCCCATTGCCTACATCATGATGGTTACCAAGACTCCATCAACTCACACTGGCTCTGAGACAGGGCAGTACCCACCCACTCATGAGACCTCCCCCAGTAGAGCTGATCAAGACTGCCAGGATCCCCCCTCTACTTCTGCAACATCTGCACCCCACACTGACTTTGAGATAGGGCAGTTCCCACCCACTCATGTGGAGGCAGACCAAGACCTCCAGGATCCCTCCTCTACCTCTGCAACATCTGCACCCCACACTGACTTTGAGATAGGGCAGTTCCCACCCACTCATGTGGAGGCATACCAAGACCTCCAGGACCATCCCCCTCCTTTCTGTCAGTACCATACCCCTCCCACTGCAGGCAACTTTGAAGAATCTGCCAGTGGTACTGACAGTGATGACATGCCAGAGCTCATCCATCAGGAGGTTCACAAACAGCAGGATGACCCTAGACTAGGAGTAGATAGATGACCCTCCAGAAACCACTCCATCTCTTCCACAACAGCTGGACAACCTAACCCTACAACAAGCCAGATCAGAGATGGAACTCCTCAGTGATCAGATCAGGACCAACTATGAAGAATATGATGGCCCCATAGATGGGGACGGACCACTCAAGCCATCTGATCTGGACACAGCAACTACCTAGGACCAGTGGATACTGAACAACAGGTCACCAGACATTGGACTACCACAGGGAGAATTCAACCAGAATGTCAACCACATCCACTTCTCCAACAACTCCAGGCTTAGCCTCACAAGATTTGGATGCACCCTACACCACCTGAACAGCAGGCCTGCTTCACCAGCTTTCAACATCAAGCCCAGGCCTCCACTGCCCCAACTCATCACAGCCTTCACCAGCAGGTTCCCTACCCTGCTGACTTCTGAAAAGGAACAGTTCCCACACAGGTCAATTCACAAGGTGCCATCTGATGCCTATAGCCCAATCATCAAGCACAATAGCAGGCTCCAGCAAATGGTGCAAGCCTACCCCACTGTTTCCACCACAGCCAGACCTACTCTACAGTGGGCCATTTGCCTTCAAGCTGCCATGACCAATGCACATGCTCATGCACTATCATTCCGACCAAAGATGATCATGGACCCCAAGAGCTGTGCCCATCCTGGAAAAAAAGTGCTGTGTGTCAACCACCTTAGCATGAACTGGAGCCCCATGGACTTCACCTTTATCAACATCCTTACCCCCCCAAGCCTGGCCCCCAAGTCGTTTGACCAGTTCTTTGCCCAGATCTGCCAGCAGCTTGACCTTGATGGCTTACCCAGCAAGCCAGGCACTTAATTTAGTTACAAACATTGCTCTTCATCTGTTGAATTAGACTTAAACACTCTAGAATTTATTAGATTACCTGCCACCTGTACTGCCCCATGTACTTCCACAGGTCCCCCCCCTTCTAAATTTAGGATTATTCTAGTCTCTTCATGATGTCTGTGCTTTAATTTAGGATCAACCTAATGTAGCTCACCCAAATTATGGGGGAACTAGTCCAGACATCTTGTCTAAAGACAAATTTTCTACTTAGTCTCGAATCATGCAACTCTCGTAACCAAGGATATCTCCACAAGCCTTAACCAAGCCTGGAATTTCCTTAACAAGCTTCCCAGCAGCCTCCCTGCTACCTAGCCTGCAGCCTATCTGCAGCCCTTTTGCAGTATTTAGTCCAGCCCCATAGCAGCCTATCTGATCTAGCCTGCAGCCTATCTGCAGTCTCCTAGCAGCTTCTCAGCAGCCTCTCTGCTACTTAGCCTGCAGCCTACCTGCAGTTTTCCTACCCTAGCCAGCTACCCCAGAAGACTGACATTTCTTTGAAGACCCCTGTTTAAGTGATTTCTCCCTTTCAGCTACTAGAAATTCCCCAAAGTCTCCCTAGCTTTTATACCGCATTTTAATTTTCTTATGCCCCTCAGTTAATTCCAGGAATTCTTGAGCTCAAGAATACCTTGAATTGGGGGGGGATGTTATTGACTGATTTATATATCAGTCTCTGAGTCGGCATAATGCACACCGGTACCTTTCCCTCCTGGTACCGCGTTGCCTGCCGCCAGGCCACAGGCTAGCTGTGGCCTGCACGTGACTGCAGTACCCTGCAGTACACATCTCTATTCTATATGATTGCGCCTGTTGCGCTTAATAGCATCTTCTCCTCTATCGAGCCTATGCCGTTGTAACAATCTTACATTAACAGTTGGAAGTTCGTTACATTTAGTAGCATCTAGGATAAACAATGAGGAGCCTAGAGAGCCAGAATAAATGGCAGTGAAAATTTGAAGCAAGGCCCGATTATGTCGAGAAATATATTGAGCCCGGAGTTGAGGGTGCACTATGAATAAAACAGCATTTTACGAACTTGCTAATTCTCGGACAGGTTTCGTAAAGTGAAAATCTACGAACCCCCCTCGTAATTTGCTATTTGGGCTTCGTAAAATGCTTTAGATGATAGACAAAACTTTACTAAGGGTCCTCATGACATATTACGAGGGGGGGGTCGTAGATCGAGAATACCCATAGCCTGTTAAGAAGCCTATGATCAATTTACGAACTGGATTCATCACCAAAGCATTTTACGAAGCCTATGTAGCAAATTACGAACTGGATTCATCCCAAATTGGAACGAATTCTCCCCAAATCACGGAGAATTCGGAACTTAGCTTCGTAAAACATAGTACCCTGTACCCAAAACCCATTAATTCCAAGTCAAGACTTACTGACTCACTGACTCACTAACTGATTGACTCACTGACTTACTAACTCAATGACTCACTGACTCACTTTCTCACTAGCTCACTAGCTCCCTAAATGATTGACTCACTGTCTCACTGGCTCACTGACTGATTGACTCACTGACTCATTGACTCACTGACTCTCTAACTCACTGACTCACTGGCCCACCAACTCTCTGACTCAATGACTCACTGACTCACTGGCTCACTGAATCACTGACTCACTGACTGATTGACTCACTGACTCGCTAACTCACTAACTCACTGACTGATTGACTCACTGACTCTCTAACTCACTGACTCTCTAACTCACTGACTCACTGACTGATTGACTCACCGACTCACTGACTCACTGGCTCACTGGCTCACTAAATGACTCATCGACTCACTGACTCACTGACTCACTGATTAGTTAGTCATGACTCACTGACTCACTGACTCACTAACTCACAGACTCACAGACTCATAGACTCACTGAATCACTGACTCATTGAGTCACTCACTCACTGACTGATTAAGGGCGCCTGGTGGCGCGTCCCGAATGAAATGAATTGAATCCTCAATTCAGTTTATTTTAATTAATTTTATTTTAATTGTATTGAATGTTGTTTTATTTTTATTCGATTTTATTCATTTCATTTTAATTTAATTCACGTGATTTGGATGCATTCAATTGCTTTATTTTTTGTCAATTCGAATAGGATTAAATTAAATTAAATTTGGTGTAATTGAATTTCATTGAATCGATGGATGTTGCAGCTTTGTTGGCTAAAAAGTGACGAAAATGAGAGTTTTTGAAGGGTTGTTGGATTTTTAGCAGTGCTGAACGTTCATGCAATGCACAGTTATAGATTGGCTTTAATTCTAAGAATTTGATACAAGAAAAATGAGACCAATCAGGAGTCTGGTTGATTTTAAGGATTTTTACAAGGTATTTCACGTTTGGCCCCAGCCCAGACGTGAACGGTACGTCCCGTCCTACTGAACGGGTTTTTGGCCAGCGGCAGGTGGCGTGGCTTGCTCCTACCCCCGCCCGGTGTGCCCCCGCCCCTGCCCCTGCCCCCGCACACGCACACGCACACGCACACGCACACGCACACGCACACGCAGTCACGCACACGCACGGCCCTGGGGTGGGGTCCGTGGGCTTATTATAGGAACTGACTCACAGAATCACTGAATCACTGAATCAATGTCTCACTGACTGCTTGATTAACTGATTGACTCACTGCCTCACTGACTGATTGACTCACTAACTCACTGACGCAATGACGCAATGACGCATTGACACATTGAATCACTGATTCACTGACTCACAAACTCACTGACTCACTGCCTCACTAATTCACATACTCACTGACTCACTGACTCACAGACTCACTTACTCACAGACTTACTGAATCACTGACTGATTGAGTCACTCACTCACTGACTCACTGAATCATTGTCTCACTTACTCACTGACTCATTGTCTCACTGACTCACTGATTGATTGACTCACTGACTCATTGAGTCACTGACTCACTAACTGATTGACTCACTGACTCATTGACTCACTGACTCAATGACTCAATGACACACTAACACACTGAATCACTGACTCATTAACTCACTGACTCACTGACTCACTAACTCACAGACTCACAGACTCACTGGCTCACTGAATAATTGAAGCGCTGCCTCACAGACTCACTGACTGATTGTCTCACAGACTCACTAACTGATTGTCTCACGGACTCACTGATGATTGATTGACTCACTAACGCATTGAGTCACTGACTCACTTACTGATTGACTCACTGACTCACTGACTCACTGACTCAATGACACAATGACACACTGAGTCACTGACTCACTAACTCACTGACTTGCTGACTTCCCCTCCACACTACAGCTCTATATACGCTACAGCTAACTCCAGTCAAGCGAAGAAGCACATCCCCTAAACTCCGGTAACCAAGCCTAATATATAACTGCCCTCTTGTTATCTTTTTTTAGATAGCTATGCCTCTCTTTCTTGTAACTAACCGAACCCCCAAGCCCATCTTCCTTCCCATCTCTCTCCGCCTCCTGCACAATCACAATCATGGAAAGAGTTCAACACGGTCGGCCGACAGGATTGGCGTGGGTTACACCCCTAGGCAGGCACCAGGACATAATATTGGGTTATGACTTCCCAAGGCCTCAATGGTTCGATCACAGACTGTGCATGTGGTTAAATAATAATTATTCTGGACTATGGCCAAGAGGAAAAGAGAAGAGAAAGAGTTTGGACAGAATTCGACACCGTCGAATGACAGGATTATTTAGCGTGGGATACATTCGTGCTGTGCAGGCACCAGGACATAATATTGGGTTATGACTTCCCAAGGCCTCAATGGTTTGATCATAGACTGTGCATGTAGTTAAATAATTATTATTATGAGCTATGGCCAAGAGGAAAAGAGAAGAGAAAGAGTTTGGAAAGAATTTGACACCGTCAGATGACAGGATTAACGTGGGTTACACTCCTGCTGGGCAGGCACTAGGACATAATCTTGGGTTTTGACTTCCCAAGGCCTCAATGGTTTGATCCCAGACTGTGCATGTGGTTAAATAATAATTATTCTGGGCTATGGCAAAGAAGAAAAGAGAAGAGAAAGAGTTTGGAAAGAATTTGACACCGTCGAATGACAGGATTATTTAGCGTGGGTTACATTCGTGTTGGGCAGGCACCAGGACATAATATTGGGTTATGACTTCCCAAGGCCTCAATGGTTTGACCTCAGACTGTGCATTTACCAAATTCCCTGTATTCTAGGAGGGTTATTCCACGAAGGGTGCCCGGTATTTTACGAACCAGCACCATTTAGTTTACGAGCTGTCAAATCCTAGTTCGTAATAAAAGGGTGCCGGAATTTTACGAACCAGCTCCATTCAGTTTACGAACCATCAAATCCTAGTTCGTAAACCTTAAATTACGAGGGGGTGTCCGCTTTTTACGAAGTAGAGCCCAACATTTTACGAGGGGGGTTCCTAGAATTTTCCAAGCCAAATTCTAGTTCGTAAAATGCTGTTTTATTCATAGTGGTGGGTACATGATCCAAGGATGTTGTGAGTTTCCGGAGTATGTGCAGAGCACAGAGACGAGGGGAAGACGGTAAGGATAAGATCTTTACAGTTAGATAAGCATTCAATCAATGCGCTAGGAGAAAGTACTGGGATGCCGTGGTACCTCATGGTATCGGCATCAGAGTCCGTGCCATAGCTGGCAGCGGCACAGCAGTACAGTGCAGCAGGGAGGAGTCCTGTGCACTCTAAGTCACTCTAGGTGAGCCGGTGAAACCCGGCGAATAACATCCCCCCCAATTCCTGGTATTCTTCATTCTGGAGAATTCCGGAAATTAGAGGAGTTAAAAGAAAAAGTAGAGGGACTTGAAATATTTATTTTATAAGCAACTTATGCATTTGAAAGATAGGCTAGGACTGACTGGCAGACTGTCATAACAGGTGCAAGGAGAGGAGGCTCGGGAATATCCTGTGGGACAGGATATCTGCTCAGGTCAAATCTAAAATAGAAGAAAGCAGACAATCAAGTTGCAATCAATCAATATCTAGGAAAAGTCTGTTCCTTGGTGTCATGGAGGCTAGAATAGAGGTGATAGAGGTGACTGGTGGAAAGTCAAATCTAAAAGATTACAAGGGATGCCATGTAAACTTATCATCTATCAACTGCTGGCTAGCTACTGGATCAGGAGCTCAGGTGTCATCAACTGGGTATGGGATCTGGTAGAACCCATCTCTCTTAAGCCTAGTTGTGATGGCATGGTGCAGGTCATCCCACAGGTCAGCTGTAGGGTCAGAGTGGAAGGCAGGAGGGCAGAAGTTGAGGATGAAACAGTCTTGCTGATTCCAGGGCATGATGGCATCATCAACGTAGATCATCAGGATGGGACTGGGCTCTCCATCTGTCCTGATTTGATGGGACTGCATGAGGAGTCCTGGCTGCCTGTGGGCTGCATTGCAGTAGGCACTGACCATGGCTGCCTGCAGGCAGATGGTCCACTTCAATCTATCCTTCATGCTGGCTGAGCAGGTGTCATATTTATATATGAGAGTGGCCAGAAGCTTAGAGTGCAAGTGGATAGGGGTAATAACTGGTGCAGGATTGGTGGGCATATCCTGTTCTCTCCAGACTTAGTTTGGAAGGGACCTCAGGTGCTTGTACCTTGCATAGAAGTCGTGGATCAAGGTGTATAAGGGGACCCTGAGCATGTTGACTATGCAGGGTGGGGTGGGCAAGAGCATCATGTGATATAATATTTCCATCAGTTCCCCCATGGGATAGTATCCCTCCCTGTGGTTCTCAAGGGTGTCGCTGACAGCAGGCATGTGGGCATTGTTATGTATGTCAGCTTGGGAACCTGGTTCTGATGTGGGAGGTGTGCTACCTGGAGAGAAGTCTGTGATGCCAGTGGGGACCATGGTCTGGAGGAGTATGTCCTCTTGGAATAGGGACGGGATGGCAGTGGCCAACTGTGTAGGTTTATCTGCAAGTTGCTCTACTGTTGGCTCTACTCGGGGCTCTACTGGTGGCTCAACTGCTGGCTCTGCTGGTGGCAGGATGGTCTGCTGGCTGGCTACAGATGGATACCTCTTCTTATAGATCTCCAGCATTGATGCTTTCATGTTGGCCAGCTGTTGGGCAACATCTATGGCATCATCATCCTGGCTACAACTAGGGGTACTATCTGGCATGACCTCTACATATCCTGCTTCTCTGTGACAGTCTGACCAGTACAGGCAGTCTGGGGAAGGCTCACCATTGGATGTCTTCTGGTACTGGACAGTGGCAGGAGCTCTAGGGGGCACTGGTACAGGAGGACCTGCTGGCTTGAGAAGGGTGTCCATTAGTGGTTTATGAGCCAAGTTTGTGCCTGGTGATGGGCACTGTGTAGAGGAATGGCCAAATCCATCACAGTTCCAGCATGACATTGTCATATCTGGCTTTCTCTTATCTCTTTTCCTGGTACGGCTGGGGGAAGCAGGGATAGGGCTTGTAGAGGGAGGCTCAGCAGGGTCAGCAGAGGTAGAGGGAGGGGAGGAGACAGGAGCTGGTGGAGAGGGAGGAGGAGGAGGAGAAGAGGCAGCTTGTGGTGGTGATGGAGGAGGAGGAGGAGGAGCTGGAGATGACGATGAAGGAGGAGGAGGAGGAGATGCCAGTTCACTGAGGCGGTCTGCAGAGTCTTTGAACCGTTGAGTCCACTTAGCTCTTCCTGCCGACCATAAATGGTGTACCATGACGTTAGGGTTCAGGTACCATGGGTCAACTGGGCTGTCTTGATCTGGGTGATCAGTAGGCTTGGGGTAGAATATATCTGTGGTATAGACTCCCCCCCTTGCATTGATGTGGCAGATCAGGACAGGCTGGAGTGATGGTCCAAGCTCATCGTCCTGTCCTACGTCCTCTTGGAAAGGGAGGCATAGGGTAGCCTGGGAGTCATCCAAAGAAAGAGTAAGGGCATCATCTTGTCTCATCATAGCTGGGATGCTTATGAGTTGCATTGGAATGCCATTGTGTGGAATGATGAGTGGCATGGAGAAGTTTAGAGGTCTGAGGGTTGTGGAGATTGGAGTTTGGATGGGAGGATCTAGCATGAAACCTGATCCATACTCGGTTCTCAGGTACCGCAAAGCAGATGCTGCATTGTTAGTGCGGTCACGAAGAACAGCAGCGATGGATGAGTGGACTGAGTCGCAAATGTGGTCCATAGCAATAAAGTTGCTGATGGCAATGATATTACTGCCGGGCGAGGTAAAATAGTGCATGCCGTCTTTCGGCTCTGAAAACGGAATGAAGTCTCTGTCTCCATCAAGCACCGAGTGCCTGCAGATGTTGTCCAGCATTGGGCTGGTCATGTCCTTGTACCAGGTAGCAAAGGTTTCAAGTGTTCCCTTACCGTCGAACTTGGGGTATTGCGACGCGTCCATGGCAATGGTCCGGGGCAAGGCAAAGCACAAGTTGATGGGAAAGGCGGGATTAGGGAGTAGGAGGTGTGAGTACGATAAAACTCGAGATCTGGGGACGGGTATTTGGGGGGAAAGGAGTGGGGGAGGTTGCAAGCAACGGGTTTGGTACTAGGAGGGTTTGGGGAAGGAAGGGTTGGGGTGAAGTCCAACTGGGGAGAGATCTGGAGGGATGATAGGTCAGGAGGTGGTTGAGAGACGGCTGAGGTTGCGTAAGCAACGGGACGTGGGAGATGGGAGGGGGTGGTGGGGGCGCAGTGGAGGTAGAGATGGTTGTCAGGGGGGTGAGGGGGGTGTGCTGGACGACAGCTTGATGCTCAATGGAGCAGAATCAATCCGGATACGCGGATGATATACCGCACAATAGTGGTGTCCCAGCGGGGAGGTTCTTGTCGGGTGGAGAGCCTTACTCGATCCTTTCAATTGATTCACTCCGCTGGACAACAATCAAAATGCCCTTCAGCTCGGAATACCGTCGAGCAAGGACAATATAAAGCGAAGGGACCGTAACCTGTGAGTTTCCGGAGTATGTGCAGAGCACAGAGACGAGGGGAAGACGGTAAGGATAAGATCTTTACAGTTAGATAAGCATTCAATCAATGCGCTAGGAGAAAGTACTGGGATGCCGTGGTACCTCATGGTACCGGCATCAGAGTCCGTGCCATAGCTGGCAGCGGCACAGCAGTACAGTGCAGCAGGGAGGAGTCCTGTGCACTCTAAGTCACTCTAGGTGAGCCGGTGAAACCCGGTGAATAACAGATGTGACGAGCTGTGTCTAAGTCCGGGGAGGGGCAGATGGGGCAATGGCCGTTGGTGATGTCGCCGGATGGAAGCTTGTATGGGCAGCCTAGTTTGAAGGCAGTAGCGGCAGTCCACAATTGACTGAAGCGACAGAGGAGGACAGTTCTGCACATGGAAAAGGTGCAAGGAAGTGGAGGACCACATGTGGGAGGAGTAGGAGGGGAGAGAGTGGGCAAGTGTGGTAAGGGCACGGGTAAAAGTGGGGGTAGGGCAGGTGGGAAGTGTCATGTGGAGGCAGGCGTGGGAGATGTAAGTGGTGAGGGATTGTGTAAGGTCAGAGATAGGGGACCATGTGGGTGGGCCAGAGGGGTGGAGTGGGGGGGATGGAGTGTGGGGCTAGGCGGGGAGGGAGGATAGATAGTTGTTGAGGTGGGGAGAGAGCACGTAGGAGCAACGGTGTGGGTAGTCAAGGGTGTAGCGAGCACCGACAGTGCACAGTATTGCCTTTGGATGATGGGCGGTCGGTAAAAAACGACCGCCCATCATCCAAAGGCAATACTGTGCACTGTTCTTCGGCGGGGAGACCGCCACTTGCCAGGTCACTGTCCGGGTAACTGCCACCTTGAGAGCTCCGTAAGACCAGGAGTAGATCGGCATAGGTAGGCTGGTTGAAATCGGTCTCGTTGCGGCGGACGCAGAATGCCTGGACAAAGGACGAGCAATGAAGGCCTAAATATTTTCCAAATCAAGTCGACCGTTGTTGTTACCGCCTCCCCATGCCATGGCATGGGTAGCGACTTCAGTACATCAGGCGTACTGCCGAGGTTGCATTAGCAGTCACGTCACCTCATCTTCCAGGCAGATATAAGTCAACCTGCGCCCCGAACCAGCTGACGATTGGATTCGGCAGTCCAGTCACCTCGAAGGACAAGGCAGTCACAACCGGAGGGTGCAAAACCCAAATTTATGAGGCAACGGCGCAGCTGTATACCAAAGTGCGGTATACTAGACAGAGATTCCGCAAGAACAGCCACGAGGCCAGCAACAAGGTTAGACACACCGCACACCGCATAAGTACTGTTTTGCACAGGACTAGATAGTTGTTATAGTCCAGGGGTTGACCAAATAGGCTAAAGGGACAAAACCAACCATGTTAGGAGGGGCTATAACAAAAATACGCTGATGAACTGAACCCCAAACGATCGTTTTGCCAGGGCCATGTGTTCGTGCTATTGTGAACATTTAATAAAATTATGAACCAAAACTTGCACCCGACTATAACACGCCCCTGTCCTTAAATTTGGCGATACAAATTGCACGTGAAGCACTGGCTTGTTTGTATGTTACAGTCCAGGGGTAGGCCAAATAGGCTAAAGGGACTTGCCCAACCGTGATGGAAGGGCTTGCACAATTATATGATATGACTCGCTGTGACTCACGAGTCCTATCGTATACTGCCTGGCAGGGGGTCCATGTGCTTGAACCCGCCAGCTCGATGTGGTGTGTGACGCCACCTTTAGTCCGTGTTACTTACTCCAAGCTATCGGACATAAGACTACAACAAGCTCCTGTTCTTGAAGTTGGCGATATAACTTGCACGTGAAGTACTGGCTTGTTTGTATGTACAGTCCAAGAGTAGGCCAAATAGGCTAAAGGGACTTGCCCCACCGTGATAGGAAGGGCTTGCACAATGTTAATATATGACTCGCTATGACTCACGAGTCCTATCGTGGACTGCAAGTCAAGGTTTCCATGTGCTTGACCCCGCCAGTACGATGTGGTGCACGGCTACTTGGTGCCGCAACCTATTGCCCTTGTATAACTTATTCCTAGCTATCAAACACAAGACTACAACAGGCTCCTGTTCTTGAAGTTGGCGAACTTGGAGGTCTGGGAGTAGGAGTAGGAGATGCCATTGGACGAGAGGAAGGCCTCCAACTTGGCCTTCAGAGCCTCGGGCTCCTCCTGCAAAAAAGCAAAAAATACAAATTCACGTTGACATTTTCCTGGTAAATGGCGAACTTGGAGGTCTGGGATTAGGAGCAGACAATGCAATTGGACGAGAGGAAGCCCTCCAACTTGACCTTCAGTGCCGCGGGCTCATCCTGACAAAGGGGAAAGGGAGGGAAATGGTTCACATATACAATTCCCTGGTTTATTTATTTGTATTGCCTAAGACGGCGATCAGCCCAATTGCTGGCTGAAGCTATATACGTATATTAATTAAGGGCGCCTGGAGGCGCGTCCCGAATGAAATGATTCGGATCCTAAATTCAATGTATTTTAATTAATTGAATTGAATTGTATTTAATGTTGTGTTATTTCAATTCGATTTATTCCTTTCCATTTAATTTAATTAACGTGATTTGAATGCATGTAATTGCTTTAAATTGTATCAATTCGAATTTGATTAAATTCGAAGGGCGCCTAGGGGCTTTAAATTAATTGAATTCCAATGAATCGATTGATGATTTAGCATTGTTAACTATAAGGTGACGAAAAAGAGAGTTTTTTTAGGGTTGTTGATTGTTAAGCAGTATTGAACGTTTCTGTAATGTAATGAAATGCATGTACCATAGGCGCAGGAAGTATTGGCAAATGGGTTGGCAAACGACCGTTTGCCAAACTGAATAATACCAGAACTGAGCCAGCTGGGTGGGTCGTTAGCTGCCTGGCGTTTGCCAAGTTTGTCCAACACCTTCGATTCAAACAAACTCAGTTCGACTGGTCCAGATCGCCTTGATCGTTCCTTGCATGCACTGATTTCGAGATGCACTAAGCTGGTCGCGCCTATCGAAGCTGGTCGCGCCTGTCGAAGCTGGTCGCGCCTGTTTCACTGACTGGTTTGACCGCCAGCGGTTTTGAACGGCAGCGATTTGAACGCTAGTCGGATGCCACGTTTCCATGTCCCAGACCTTAAGGCAATCAACCATTTTATCAGGGTGATTCGCCCACCGTCGTTGCATGGATCTGCTCCGAGCCTGGAATAGTACCTTTGGAGGAGTTCATGAACATTCATAACTGTCGAAAAAAATGAATTGCACCGACCGTCCCCCACCAAATAAAAAAGCAAAAACACCACCAAAAAATACTAACTCACTCTCTCCCTGGCTAGCTGGTGATGATAAACATGTACCAAGGGAATGTAATTTGGCAAATTACCATTTGCCAAATGTTTTACAGGTCTAAACCTGAGTAACTTTATTCAGGGCAAGTAACAATCACGTTTGCCAAGTTATTCTTGCCATTATATTTCGAGACATCAAAAATGGAAAAAAGAGCCATTTGCCAACTCTTAATCTTGCCAATTAATACTGCGCCTACGGTATGTAGATTGACTTTTTTAAGAATTTGATGCAAGAAAAATGAGGCCAATCAGGTGCCTGGTTGATTTTACGGAATTTGTTCAAGGTATTGCATGTTTCGGCCCAGCCCAGACGTGAACGGTATATCCCATCCTGCTGAACGGGCTTTTGGGCAGCGGCAGGTGGCGTGGCTTGCCACTGCCCCTGCCCGGTGGCCTCCGCCCCCGTCCCCATCCCTGCCCCCGCCCCTGCCCCCGGCCCCTGCCCCCGCCCCCGCCCGGTGGCCACCGCCCCTGCCCCACGCACGGCCCTGAGGTGGGGTACGTGGGCCAATTATAGCACAAGTGCCCGAGGGGAATGTTTCGTCCATTGTGATGCTTACATGTTTCGCCTCCAATCTTTGACGACAATTCTGCTCCCACATGTTTAAGTGGTTCAAATTTGAAATGTTAGCTCAAAACACCCTGAAATCAAATTGTTAACTGTTAATTGTAGCTATTTGGCCCAACCTGAGCTCCTTTTCATGAATTGCGATGCTCATTTGTGCTCTGGTCAGAATTTGTCCGGTATAAATAAGTCTTATAATTCATCAAAAATATAGAATGTTAAACTTTTTTAATGTTTTTCATAAAACCTGAAAATTTGGTTTGTGACACACGGACTTACTGAAGGACGGACGGACATTTTAATGGGGCTAATCCCTCTTCAAATAAAGGGCGCCTGGAGGCGCGTCCCGAATGAAAATGTTTAAAATAATATGAATTAAATTAAAATATTATTGTATAATTTTATTATTCTATTATCGTATAATTAATTAAATAAATTGTATTAATTAATAAATTCTATGATTAACTGAATTAATCAAATTCTGTTAAATTGATTGATTAATTTAAAATAATTAATTAATTAATTAATTAATAACACCATTAATTAAATTATATTAAATTAATTATCAATTTAATTAATTTAATTGTATTAGTTAATTAATTAATTAATTAAACTGTATTTAATTAATTTGACAGAATCTAAATTGTGTTGTATAGACTTGAATTTAATGCATTTAATTGATTTGAATTGTATGCACTTGAATTCAATAGATTTGGATTTAATTGAATTGAATCGATGGATGTAGCTTTGTTGACTACGAAGTAACAACAATTGACATTTTGTAGGGTTGTTAAATTTGAAGCAGTATTAAACGTGTCTGGATTGTCTTGTAGATGGGATTTATTTGCAAGCAGTTGATGCACACGAAATGTTACCAATTAGAGGTATGGTTGAGTTTGTTCGGTCAGCCGCATACAAGCTTGATGTGGCTTCATTCCCCACATGGCGTGCGTAGGATTGAACACATAGTCTAGACAGCGTGGACACGTGGCATCTGAATTATGGTCAATCGCTGGCATTCAAACCACTAAGCAACTATACCCTGAACACATTAGAAGTCACAGGCAGGACATGGGGCAAATAGACTAGAAATAGTTGATATGCAGAATGCGAGAAAGTGAGAGGAGGGAGGCTGGGAGTTTCAGAAGTAGTGGAGTAAGTAGGTACTCATAGCAGAATATGCTACAAAACATTTGACATCTATAGAGAAGGATCATGACCGCTGCAAAGCTGATATCTTTAGTCAAGCGCACTCCAACTACGAGCCAAATGTTTGGGTGCAGAGTTTGCCGGTATCAGCAGCACAGATAGTGAGAGACGAACTAATGCACAAAGAGACAGGTGGAACCCAGGGGGGTCATCAGAGGCCTAAGCATACATACTATATACCACACCGCACATACACACACATGTGGCTATCCATGCACAGCCACACAGCACTGCGCACACACATTCACACACATATGGCTATCCATCCACTGCCACACAGCACTGTGCACGCACATACACACATAGCTGGCTATCCATGCACTGCCACACAGCACTGTGCATGCACATACACACACATGTGGCTATCCATGCACTGCAACACAGCACTGCGCACGCACATACACAACCCGATCAGACACTCACGCACACACACCAGGCCATCCATGCACTACAAGACAACCTCATGCACACATTCACACATACCCAGACACTCACACACGCACACACAAGGGGCTACGCATGCACTGCCACACGGTCCTACTTACATACACACACACCTGGCCATCCCCATGCACTACAAGACAATCCCATCGACACAAACAGCACACTCAGGCACTCACCCACACACACACTGGCTATCCATGCACTACACCATGCACACACACACTGGCTATTCATGCACTACCCCATGCACACACACAAACACATTAAGACACACCTTGCACACACACATAACTGGCTATCCAACTGCAGCACAACCCACACACAACTACTGAAGCAGGCCCTACAAGACCACATAACACGATCGCAATCATCTTCTCATTAACACCATCAGTACTACCAATCTCACCATGACCATCATCATCACTCCTACGTTTAGAATCATCTATTTCACAACCATCACTCCATACTACACCAATGTACCATGCATGTAGGTACCAATCATACAATGCTATGCTACAACATGCCATGCCCCACTATTATACCATTGTACTATGCATGTTGGTATAAACCATAAAATGCAGTGCTATGCTGCACCAGGCCATACCATACCAATCTACCATCGTACCATGCATGTAGGTACAAACCATTCAATGTCATGCTATTCTGCACCATGCCTTACCATACCAATATACCATGCAAGTAGAGCAAGGGGTGGCAGCATGGAACCTTCCCATGTTGCCTCAGCTGCATGCGAATCAGGGAACCGCGCGCGCTTAATGAGACGATGGGCGACTTTCAGAGTTGAACTGAGGGGGCATCAAGAATTGCGAAGAATTGGTTCACATACAAGTCCTAGGCGCGTGTCGAAAGCTAATAATTGAGAAACTTCAACTGAATAAGCCTGCGAGAATGGGCGAAGAGGGAAAAAGAGCGAAGAACGGGTCCATGGCGAGGAGGGACGGGCCAAGCCGCCTTTTCTGTATTGCTGCGAGGCGAAATGTACCACGTAGTTTGCAACACGAAGGTCGGCAGTGCTTAATTCCAAGATCCGCAAGTGCGTGAGATGGATATGTAATCGTTACCCACTTGTTTTTCAATAGAGCGGTCGAACAACTTAGAGACAGGTTACGGGGTACAAAAGTACGGATAGTACATGGAGACAAATCAGTACGCCTTGCCTTGGTGGCTTTGGTAGCCTCGGTGGCGCGTTCAATAGATGGATGGATAATCTGACGGCTTGCATGCCTGCATTCCTGCTAATGGGAATTGCTCTGCGATTCAACTGAGTTAGTCGCGCTCTGCCATTCTGCTGAGGTTCTTGCGCTCAGCAATTCTGCTATGGTTCTGGCGCTCAGCAATTGTGTTAAGTGCTAAGTGCAAGTGGTCACTTGTTTCTCAATCTCGCAGTTTGGTAACACAATGTACATCAGTACTGCAGTTCATCTCTTGGCAGAACATCTCACTGGGCTGTCATTTTGTTATGTAAGAGTACTTAGTCGATAGAACACACTTCTGGGTATCAGCAAGACAACCATACGTCGCAAGTTTGAGACCGACCCCGGGCAGATTTGTGTTTTACAGAACATCCGTAGCATGCCAGCTCAGCAATGACGTACAAAGGACGGTGTACAAAGTACGCTAAGTCGACAAGTGTGCAAGTGGTCACTTGTTTTTCAATCTCTAATTGTTCATTGTGCAAGTTAGCAAGGCTGGAAACCATGACCATTCCGTGAATTAGAAGTACACAGTACATATCCGTAGGCCCACACCACGCACCCGTCCCACCCCACGCACGGCCCTGCGGGTGCGTTGTGGGTCAAGTCCGTGCTAATAATAGCTCGAAGTGCCCTAGGGGAGTGTTCCGTCCATTGTGATGCTTACATGTTTCGCCTCGATTTTTTGTCAACAATTCCATTCCCAAACCTAAGTATGCGCACATGATTGGATGGTACGAATTTGAAATGATGAAAAATGTTACCCAATAATTGTCGCTTTTGGCCCAAAAAGCACAAACCTTAGCTCCTTTTCTTGAATTGCGATGCTCATATGTGGTCTCGTGAGAATATGTCCGTTATCAATAAGTCTTATAATTGTTATGTGTTGTGTAATGTTTCGTTTTTTTGTGATTTGAAGTGAAACCTGAAAAAGTAGATTGTGACGGACACACACACACACACACACACGGACATTTTTGACAGGCTAATCCCTCAATCAAAACATTTGAATGTTTTTTCATTCGGGTAAAATCTGGAGATTTTTTCCATTCGGGTACGAAGTTCAAGTTCAAGTTACCACCACACCTGGTAATAATTTTGTTTACTGATAAGCATGGCGAGCAACCAAATTTATGGCTGAAGCTATGTAGCCAAGTCAAAGTTAACATAGCACGTGGAAATAATTTTGTTCACTCCCTAAGACGGCAAGCAGCCAAATTGCTGATAATGATAACGCCTGGTGGGGCGTGGTGTTAAGGGAGCCCGTCGTACGCGGGTGGGGAGCGGTCTCCTACCTCAACTGGACAAGCTACCATCGCGGTTGACGACGACCTGCAACGCCAAGAGCGACCGAAGGGGGAGTCGAACCCCCGACTCTTCATTCCTTAGCAATCTGGTCTACCACTAGACCATAAAATTGCTGGCTGAACCTATGTAACCAAGTTCAAGTTCAAGGTCATCCTGCAAAAACGCGAAGCAGGCTTTTTATGTTTGTAATGCTTTTTTAGGAGGATTTTTGCCTGAAAGGGTTGGTCTCCCTATACTAGCCCTAGACTGGAAGGATTATATGTGATGTGCAGGGTTCAGTGTTTTTCTTTTCAGCTAAAATCAGCAGGCAGCTCCCCTGACTGGCTAGTCAGCCAAAGGTAATGCAACTTAGTTTGTATGGAAGCTGACAGTATCCACTGTCCAGAACTGTCAAAATATTGACGCTTAGACCAGTGGCTAGCCCAGGGAGCTGCCTCGTAGATGCTGCTCGTAGCTGAAAACAATAACTATGGCAAGGGTGTCCATGAGGACCCCCAACTCAGTGTCCTGAGACGCAACCAATTTTACAGCCTGCATCCTGAGATGTAACCAATTTCATAGCCTGCATCCTCAGGCGTAACCGACCCGCAACTGATCCATAGCCTGCGTCCTGCGCCGCAACCAACCCACTGAAGCAGCGTCTGATCCTCTCAACGTTCCGTCACAGGACGCAACGGACCAGGGTACTACTTCTTGCCGAATTGATCAGCGCTTAAAGCGCACAAACGTCAAATTGGTCAGCGCTTTTTAGTGCAAAAAGCGCAAAACTGCGCGCTGCTCCCACAGGGGGTTAAAAAAACTGTGCGAAACGCGCAGAGGAGCTCAAAAAGGCAGCGCGGCATCGCGCTGCCACGCGCGCTTAGTAGTACCCTGCAACGGACCCTGCAACGATGCGTCTGCAACGCAGGACGCAGCATCCTGAACAACCCTGGTGATGCGGCGGAGCCTTTACTACTCGGAGAGAGGGAGTAGGCGCCCTTAGGGCGGCGAAAGGTGCCGACCCACGGCCAATCACACTGGCACTATCTGTACTAGGTGCTACTTGCTTGACGTCTGGGATGGAAGACGCAGCGTCCTGAACAACCCTGGTGATGCGGCGGAGCCTTTCCTACTCGGAACCAGGGTACCACATTTTGTAATATTGGGTTGCGTTTTTGACTCAACCGAAAACGGAAATCTGCGCGCTGCGCCCAGAGGGGGTTTAAAAATTTGCGTCAATCTCGCAGTCGGGCTCCAAAACCTTGCGCGCTTGAGTGAAATAGCGAGCGTCATATAGTACCCTGCTCGGAGAGAGTGAGGCGGCGCCCTTAGATTGGCGAAAGGTGCCGACCCACGGCCAATCACACTGGCACTGTCTGTACTAGGTGCTGCTTGTTCGTCGTCTGCAACGAAAGACGCAGCGTCCTGAACAACTCTGGTTCTCATACACTCATCGTTTCGCACTCAATCTCACACATGTACCATTAATTGGTGGTTGGCCCCAATGCAAGCAAACGGGCTGGCCCTCTCAACCTCACGCCTCGTAATAAGGCCCACTGTTTATCTCTATATATTCATTTTATAAGTATATTTATTTACACTCACCATTTCACACTCAATCTCACACATCTACCATGTATTGGTGCTTGGCCCCAGTGCAAGCAAACAGGCTGATGGCCCCCTCAACCTCACGCCTCGTAATAAGGCGTACTATTTATCTCTATACATTTATTTTTTATTTTATATGAATATTTGTTTACACTCACCGTTTCACACTCAATCTCACACATCTACCATTTATTAATGCTTAGCCCTAGTACAAGCAAACAGTCTGCTGGCCCCCTCAACCTCACGCCTCGTAATAAGGCGCACTATTTATCTCTATATATTTATTTTTTATTTTATATGTATATTTGTTTACACTCACCGTTTCACACTCAATCTCTCACATCTACCATTTATTGGTGCTTGGCCCCAGTGCAAGCAAACAGTCTGCTGGCCCCCTCAACCTCACGCCTCGTAATAAGGCATACCATTTCTCTCTCTATATATATATTTATATTGTATTTATTTACACTCACCGTTTCACCATTCTTGAAGTCTCCCATATATATTTATATTTATTTGCACTCATCGTTTCACACTCAATCTCATACAGAGTGCCATGCTCAGAAGCTGTCTCATCAAGCTCAAGCGTATTCCCTTCCCACGTGTAGACAGCGCAACAGTTATTGAAGAACAAGTAAACGGGCTGGCCCCCTCAACCTCAAGCCTCGTAATAAGGCGTACAATTGTTTTCATTTTATTTGCACTCACCGTTTCACACTCAATCTCATACAGAGTGCCATGCTCGAAAGCTGTCACATCAAGCTCAAGCATACTCCCTTCCCACTGTCAGACAGCGCGAGAGTTCTTGAGGTACAAGCAAACGGGCTGGCCCCCTTAATATCACGCCTCGTAATAAGGCGTGCTATGTCTCTCTATATATTAATATATGTATTATGTATAAGGCGTGCTATGTCTCTCTATATATTAATATATGTATTATGTATTCACATTAATTTACACTCACCGTTTCACACTCAATCTCATACAGTGTGCCATGCTCAAAAGCTGTCTCATCAAGCTCAAGCGTATTCCCTTCCCACTTGTAGACAGCGCGCGAGTTCTTGAAGCCTCCCATACACACCAGGCTGTCAAGCTTATAGGGCCTGCAACACAGAATTTTTATTATAATCGCAAATTACATACCGTATGCGCAACATGTAATGGCAAATGATGTGGCAAACGACCATTTGCCAACGTCGTTTCAGCGCGTAAGTGAGCCGGTCCCGGGACACCGGCGTTTGCCAAGTTTGTCCAACACCGTTGATTCAAACAAACTCAGTTCGACTGGTCCGGATCGCCCTGATCGTTCCTTGCATGCACTGATTTCGAGATGCAATGAGCTGGTTGCGCCTATTGAAGCTGGTCGCGCCTGTCGAAGCTGGTCGCGCCTATCGCACTGACTGGTTTGACCGCCAGCGGTTTGAACGGCAGCGGTTTGAACGCTAGCCGGATGCCACGTTTCTATGTCCCAGACCCGAAGGGTGATTCGCCCACCACCGTTCCGTTGCAAGGATCTGCCCCGAGCCTGGACTACAACATATGGAGGACTCTGACCACCCATATGTACCTCACAAAGAAGATTTGATGCACCGACCATTCCCCCCCTCCACTCCCCCAAAACACCTCCAACATTACTAACGAGGTTATCAGATTTCCTCAGTCGTTAGCCAGGCAGAGCCCTGATTTGGATCATTTCTTTTCCAGACTATGACCAAGAGGAACTGTTTTTTAAAGCATTCCCAAGCAACCTACTTTTAAACATGGAAGAAGGAATTGTAACATGCAAATTGGAGCTTTGCCAAATGTTTCTAAGTCAAACCTTGAGCAAGTCCTAGACCCAAACCCTTTGCCAAATTAGTTTTGCCACACATTTGTGATCCATGAAATAAGGTAAAAAGCCACATTTGCCAATGTTTATTCTTGTCATTACATGTTGCGCATACGGGGTACACGCCAGGCTGTCAAGCTTATATGGCCTGTAACACAAAATTATAATTATAATTGCAAATTACATACACGCCAGGCTGTTAAGCTTATAGGGCCTGCAACGCAGAATTATAATCAGAATCGCAAATTACATACACACCAGGCTGTTAAGCTTATAGGGCCTGCAACACAGAATTGTTATTATAATCGAAAATA
>JACBWV010000108.1:1132727-1137349 GCA_013435795.1 Chlamydomonas sp. ICE-L
GTGCTGTGTGGTTGTGTGGGGGGGCGGGGCGGGGGGGCAGCCACCACATCAAACCTAACCTAACCAAAACAAACCAAACAGATAAGGCTGCCTACCAGAAGCTGCAAGAGCTGCTGAGCTCAACCATGAAGTCACGCATGCTCAGGTATAGAGTGTGTGTGGTGTGTGTGTGTGTTGGTGGTGGGCGTGCACACACCACATCCAGACCAAACCTAACCTAACCAAAATCAAACCAAACCAGATGAGGCTTCATACCAGAAGCTGCAAGAGCTGTGAGCTTCAACCATGAAGTCACGCATGCTCAGGTATAGAGTGTGTTGTGTGTGTGTGTGTGGGGGGGGGGGGGGGGGGGGCACACACCACATCAGACCGAACCTAACCTAACCAAAATCAAACACACAATGATGCTGCATACCAGAAGCTGCAAGCTGTTGAGCTCAACCCATTAAGTCACGCATGCTCAGGTAAGGGGGGAGTGTGTTGGTGTGGGGAATGTACGTGTGTGTGTGTGTGTAAGGAATTGGGGTTAGGGGGTTGGGGTTGGGGGTTGGGGGTTGAGGGTTGGGGTGGAGTGGGAGGGGGGTGTGTGTGTGTGTGTGGGGGGGGGGGCATACCACATCACAAGACCAAACCAAACTAAACCAAACCAGATAAGTCTGCATACCAGAAGCTGCAAGAGCTGCTGAGCTCAGCCCATGAAGTCATGCATGCTCAGGTAAGGGGGGAGGAGGTGTGGTGTGGGGGTTGGGGGTGGGTGTAAGGGGTGGGGTGGTGGGGGGGGGGTTAAGGGTGGGGGAGGGTAAGGGGTGTGTGTGTTGTGTGTGTGTTGTGTGTGTGTGTGGTGGTGGGGGGGGGGGGGGGGGCACACCAAATCACACCAAATCAAACCAGAGTAAACCAACCCAGATCAGTCTGCATACCAGAAGCTGCAAGAGCTGCGAGCTCAACCCATGAGTCATGCATGCTCAGGTAAGGGGGGAGGTGGGGTTGTGTGGGGAGTGGGGGTAAAGGGGAGGGTGGGGGCGGGTGTAGTGTGTGTATGTGTGTGGGGTGGTGGTGGGGGGGGGAGCACACCACATCACACCAAACTTACCCTAACCAAAATCAAACCAAACCAGATAAGGCTGCACACAGAAGCTGCAAGAGCTGCTGAGCTCACCCATGAAGTCACGCATCTCGAGGTTATAGAGTGTGTGTGTGTGTGTGTGTGTGGGGTGTGTGTGTGTGTGGGGGGGGGGGGGGCACACACCACATCAGACCAAAACCTAACCTAACCAAAATCAAACCAAACCAGATGAGGCTTCATACCAGAAGCTGCAAGAGCTGCTGCTCAACCCATGAAGTCACCATGCTCAGGTGTATAGAGTGTGTGTTGTGTGTGTGTGTGTGTGTGTGTGTGGGGGGGGGGGGGGGCATACAACCCAACACAACACACACAACACAACACACCACAACACATCACACCAAACTAAACCAAACCAAACCAGATAAAGCTGCCTACCAGAAGCTGCAAGAGCTGCTAAGCTCATCCCACGAGTCACACATGCTCAGGTATGGGGGAGTGGGGGTGGGTGTGGGTGTAAGGGTTTTATTGTGGGGGTGTGGGGTGGAGAGGGGTGTGTGTGGGGGTGTGGGGGTGTGGGGGGGGTACACCACCAAATCACACCAAACCAAACTAAACCAAACCAAACCAGATGAGCTGCACACCAGAAGCTGCAAGAGCTGCTAAGCTCAACCCACGAAGTCACGCATGCTCAGGTAATGGGGGGAGGAGTGTGGTGTGGGGGTGGGTGTAAGGGGGAGGGTGTGTGGGTTTGCGGGGGGGTAAGGGGTGGTGGGGTGTGGTGTGTTGGTGTGGGTGGGTGGGGGGGACTGTGTTTGTGTGTGTGTGTGTGTGGGGGGGGGGGGGGGGCGGGGGGGGCACCACATCAAACCTAACCTAACCAAAACCAAACCAAAACCAGATAAGGCTGCCTACCAGAAGCTGCAAGAGGCTGAGCTCAACCATGAAGTCACGCATGCTCAGGTATAGAGTGTGTATGTGTTGTTGGTGTGGTGTGTGGGGGGGGGGGGGAGCCAGACACCACATCAGACCAAACCTAACCTAACCAAAATCAAACCAAACCAGATGAGGCTTCATACCGCAAGTCTGCAAGATGCTGCTGAGCTCAACCTGAAGTCACGCATGCTCAGGTATAGAGTGTGTGTGTGTGGTGTGTGGGGGGGGGGGGGGCACACACCACATCAGACCAAACCTAACCTAACCAAAATCAAACCAAACCAGATGAGGCTTCATACCAGAAGCTGCAAGAGCTGTTGAGCTCAACCCTTAAGTCATGCATGCTCGGTAAGGGGGGAGGAGGGTTGGTGGTGGGGGATGTACGTGTGTGTGTGGTGTTAAGGAATTGGGGTTAGGGGGTTGGGGGTTGGGGTTTGGGGGTTGGGGGTTGAGGGGGTTGGGGTGGGGATGGGGGTGGGTGTGTGGTGTGGGGGGGGGGGGGGGGCATACCACATCACAGACCAAACCAAACTAACCAAACCAATAAGTCTGCATACCAGAAGCTGCAAGAGCTGCTGAGCTCAGCCCATGAAGTCATGCAGCCAGGTAAGGGGGGAGGAGTGTGGTTGTGGGTTGGGGTGGGTGTAAGGGGGTGGGGTGGGGGGGGGGGGGTAGGGTTGGGGGAGGTTAAGGGTGTGTGGTGTTTGTGTGTGTGTGTGTGTGGTGGTGTGTGTGTTTGCGTGTGTGTGTGGTGTATGGGGGGGGCCCCACCACTCAAACCTAACCTAACCAAAACCAAACCAAACCAGATAAGGCTGCCTAACCAGAAGCGCAAGAGCTGCTGAGCTCAACCCATGAAGTCACGCATGCTCGTATAGTGTGTGTGTGTGTGTGTGTGTGTGTGGTGGGGGGGGGGGGGGGGCACACACCACATCAGACCAAACCTAACCTACCAAAATCAAACCAAACCAGATGAGGCTTCATACCAGAAGCTGCAAGAGCTGCTGAGCTCAACCCATGAAGTCACGCATGCTCAGGTATAGAGTGTGTGTGTGTTTGTGTGTGTGTGTGTGGGGGGGGGGGGGCACACACCACATCAGACCGAACCTAACCTAACCAAAAAATCAAACCAAACCAGATGAGGCTGCATACCAGAAGCTGCAAGAGCTGTTGAGCTCACCCATTAAGTCACGCAATTGTCAGGTAAGGGGGGAGGATGGTTGGTGTGGGGGATGTACGTGTGTGTGTGTTGGTGTAGGAATGGGGTTAGGGGGTTGGGGGTTGGGGGTTGAGGGGTTGGGGTGGGGTGGGAGGTGGTGGGGTGGGTGTGTGTGTGTGTGGGGGGGGGGGGGCATACCACAGTCACAAAACCAAACCAACTAACCAAACCAGATAAGTCTGCATACCAAAGCTGCAAGAGCTGCTGAGCTCAGCCATGAAGTCATGCATGCTCAGGTAAGGGGGGAGGAGTGTGGTGTGGGGGTTGGGGGGTGGTGTAAGTGGGGTGGGGTGGTGGGGGGGGTGGGGTTAAGGGTGGGGGAGGGTAAGGGGTGTGTGTTTTGTGTTTGTGTGTGTGTGTGTGTGGGTGTGGTGGGGGGGGGGGGCACACCAAATCACACCAAATCAAACCAGACTAAACCAAACCAGATCAGTCTGCATACCAGAAGCTGCAAGAGCTGCTGAGCTCAACCCATGAAGCATGCATGCTCAGGTAAGGGGGGAGGTGGGGTGTGTGGGGGGAGTGGGGGTAAGGGGTGTGGGTGGGCGGGTGTAAGTGTGTGTATGTGTGTGGGGTGGTGGTGGTGGGGGGGAGCACACCACATCACACCAAACTTACCCTAACCAAAATCAAACCAAACCAGATAAGGCTGCACACCAGAAGCTGCAAGAGCTGCTGAGCCATCACCATGAAGTCACACATGCTCAGGTGAGGGGGGAGGTGGGGTGGGTGTGGGGGTGCTAAGGGTGTTGGGGGGTGTAAGGGTGTTTGTGTGAAGGGTGGTGGTGTGTGTGAGAGGGTGGGTGGGTGGGTGGGGGGCACACAGCACATCACACCAAACCTAACCACCAAACCAACACCAAAAAAACCAAACAAAAACAGATCCGGCTCCCTATTAAGCTGTAAGAGCTGCAAACCACACCAAACCAAACCAACCAAATAAACTAACCAAACCAAACCACCCAAACCAAACCAAACCAAATCAAACCACACAAAAACCAAACAAACCACACAAAACGAAACAACACTCCAACCAAACCATACCAAACCAAAGCAAAACCAAACCAACCAAACCAAACCAAACCACACCAAGCCAAGCCAAACCAAACCAAACCAACCAAACCAACCAAACCACCAAACCAAACCAAAACCAAACCAACCAATCCAACCCAAGCCAACCGACCAACACACAAAACCAAACCAAGCCACTCCAAACCAAACCAAAATAAAACCAAACCAACCACCCAGCCACACCACACCACACCAGCCCAAGCCAACCAAACCAACCAAACCAAGCCAAGCCAAGCACACCAAGCCAAACCAACCAAACCAACCAAGCCAAGCCAAACCAAACCAACCAAACAACCAACCAAACCAAACCAACCAAACCAAGACAACCAAACC
>JACBWV010000107.1:0-22712 GCA_013435795.1 Chlamydomonas sp. ICE-L
TGTGTCTAAGTGCCTGTCCCACCCACCCCCCCACGATCACAGAAAAAAAAGCGAGGCGCTGCTCGGGGGGCCAGGACCACCGCAGGGGGGGGGCCACAGGCCGGGGGCCCGGCGCCCCCATGGGCAGAACCACCTGGGCCTGGGCCTTGGCCGGTGCACGAGCGTTCATGGTGGGGTCCCCTCAAAGCAAAGTCTGGGTCGGCAATGGGCGTTAGGTGCTAGGTGGGTCCTGAAAAGAAAGGTTGGGGGTGCCTCAAAGGGAGAATGACGTTAGGTGGGTTCCGGAAGAAGGTTAGTGGCCTAGGAAAGGGGGTTTCAGTGGGGGGGCCTCAACACAGGGTGGGAGTGCCTAAAAGGCGTTCGTGGGGGTCCCTCAATTTATGTGGGTCCGAGGAACTAAGGCGCCAGTGGGGCCCTCAAAGAGGTTTCGTGCTTAAAAAGGCTCATTGGGGTCCTCAAAAGCATTGTAGTCCTAAAACGGCTTTCAGTGGGGGTCCTCAAAATAATGTTTGTCCTAAAAAATGCCCCAGGGGGGGGCCCTCAAAGAACGGTTTTCCTAAGCGTTCCTTGGGGTCCTCAAAAGAATGGGTAGGCCCTAAATAAGCTGTCTTTGGGGGCCCTCAAGAAAAGGTTGTCCTGAAAAAGGCGGTCATGGTTTGTCCCCATCGCAGAGCACACAGCCGCGGGTATTCCCCTTTTTGTCTGATATCAGGCCTGTATATCCCATGTACGAGCCTGCTCAAGGAGGCATGCCGCCACATTCATTGACCTCAGCAGGCAAGGGGGGCGCCTGCAAGGTCCCGGCATGCACGGGGTGTGTCCCTTCAGTGCATGCACTGTATGAGTGTCCTGTATGGTGCTGCAGGTCCTGCAGATCCCCATGTAGAACCTTCCATGGGTACATCCACCAGCAGTCAGTGGGCGCCTAGCATGAAAGGTGCGCCTTCAGGGCTTATGCTTGCACATGTGTGGGTCCAGCCAGTTCCTGCACGTTATGAGTATCCATGTATGGTGCATGCCAGTGGCGCATTCCCGCAGGCATGAACCTGCTCATGATGCAGCCGCGCACATCAGTGGCGCCTATCATGACAGGGGCTCCTGCAGGGCTCCTGCACACAGGGTGTGTCCATGCCTGTGCAGTGCACGTTATGAGTGAGCCAGGTATGATCATCCACGAGCATGAGGAGGCCCAATACCGAGAAAGGTGGCTCCTCTATTGTCCCTCCATGCATGGGCTGTAAGCTTTGTTTTTTCATTTCTCTTCAGATTTCCTTCACTACAAATGTCATGAAGCCATTGAAATTTGAAGATTAATCTCACGGCAAGGAGAAACATGTCATGTTCTCAGATTACTGTTCGTATAAAGATCACTTATATCTCAATCTTGCAGATTAATTTTTCATAGAAGTATCTTATAAAGAGTCAGAGATGTATGAATCTCATATTTATTTTCATAAAAGTAGCATAAATAAGCACAGCAACAATCACGAATCCTGTGCATGTAATGGCAGGCAACTCAGGATTTAAAATATTACAGATCTTTCACAGATATCCTGAACGTCAATATTAATTTCACGTATATCACATTACCTTAGCAGGTATTCCCATTAAATATCACAGATATCATTAATCTTCATAAACTGAACGGAGGAGAAGAATATCACACATATCATTAATCTGCATATTAAGCTTCAACCGCTTTGTGTTTTATTTCACCAAGGCGTTGGAAGGCTGCCACCCACGTGGCCATGGCACCGTCAAGTCCAAAGATGCACGGGCCCTGGAGATTCCGGCGTTGCATGAGGGGAAAGGCATGGGCCGTCATCAACAATGATAAGATCAGGTGGTCACTTCAGCGTTTACACAATGATATAATGAATTTGTTCAGCTTTCACATTATGCATGATATATTGATGTGTTCATCATCCCCTTATACATTAATAATTGATGTTGACATCATCACACTTATACATTTATATATGATGTGTTCATCCTCACACACTTATCCTTGAGACATGAATGTGTTCATCATCACACTTATACATTGATATAATGATGTGTTCATCATCACACTTATACAATGATACAATGATGTGTCATCATCACACTTATACATTGATATAATGATGTGTTCATCATCACACTTATACATTGATATAATGAGTGTGTTATCGGGAACCAAACCAAGATCTGTAGTTACAACATTCGTCTCTTCGCGCGCCTTTCTCTGGACTGTCAATATCTCGACTTGAGAAAGCTAACCAACCTAGATCCTAGGCATAGAAACCCCCTGCCGGAAACAGCTAACTAACCCCCCCTCCCCACCCCACCCACAGCCCCCCCCCCACCCCCTGTATTATGTTCCAGTCCCAGGGTTAGCCAACACGCAAGGTAGTGTTCCAACGCATGGGGGTAGGGGGGGGCCCCCCTTGTCCTCTCTCTCGCCCTGTTCCAACTGCTGATAGAGAGCGAAAGAAGCGAATCAACCGGAATCCCTAGACCATAGAATCCTCTCCCGGAAAGAAGGTTTAAAGACCCCCCCCCCCCCCCCCCAACCCCACCCCCACCTTATAATGTATGTACCTTAAAATCCCAATCCCCCCCCCCCCCCCTCCCCCAAGGCCCCGGAGGGTCTCTCGTCCAAATCCAACGGCCCCCCCTGACTTACATGTGATGGCCATCGGTGCCTACCCGCGCTACTCATACAGCATGGGCAGCTCAGGGGGGGCAAACTCCCTCTCAATGAGATTGCTGTCCAACTTCAAGATACACTGCTTGCCAAGGTAGGACCGGGCGGTAAGACATGCGGGGGAATGTATGGTGGATTTGTTTTGTGGATATTAGATGGGAGATGCTGTTGATGCATACGATTGGTCTGTTGTTTTTCATATGCTCACATGCATCCGCAGGGGGGGGCACCTCCCATAGGGGGAGCTTCCAAGACTTCAAGGCTAACTGCTGGCCAAGGTGACATTCTTTTAAGAACATTCTTTGATATGTAATTATTGGTATGTTCTTTTGAAGTTATAATTGGGTATATTTCTGTGGATCATACTGATGGTACTTTTTTCATAGTCTCACATGGGCAGCGCAGGGGGGCACGCGCCCATGAGATTAGCGTCCAGACTGTAAGACTAAACTGCTTGCCTATCTTTATCTGTTTGCGCCTGTCTGTTAGACGAAGTCTTGCCACGGTGATATTATGTTTAGCTCATTTTGGCGGTACGTTCTGCTGTTGGTATCTGTTATGATGTCGGGTGGGAAGAGGCTGGTGCATCATTCGTGGGCATGGTTATTTTGGTACGTCGTGTTGGTGTTGTGTCGGTAGTTTTTTAGGCTATTATGTTTGGCAGCATTCTGCTGCCTTGTATTATGGACAGAGGCCGGGGATGTTCTGTTTTGCATATGCTTTTAAATATTCGGGGGGGCGGCATTCTGATTGGCTTGGGCATTTTGGTACGTCTGTTGGATGTCTTGGGGGATAGGCTGGTTTGGTAATGTTCTGTTTGGGATATCTTTTGAGATAATTCTGTGGGGCATTCCGTTGGCCTTTTTTTTGGTGCATAGGGTCGGTGGGGTGTTTGGATATTCTGTTGAGATATTGTGTTGGGGCATTCTGTTGGCATGTTATTTTGGTGCAAAGTGTTTGTATGGCTGTTTTGGTATATGCTGTTGGGAAATTCTGTGGCAGTGTTTTGGGATGGCGTGTTTGGTGGGTTTTGTTTGGATATTCTGTTGAGATATTATGGTGGGTCATTCTGTTGGCGTGTTGGTATGTTGTGTTGGGATATTCTGTTGGTATGTTGTGTTCAGATATTCTGTGGAATATAATGTGGAGGGTGAGGTCGGTTGGCGAGTCATTTTGGCAGTGTCTTGTCGGTAGTTGTTTTTGGATATTATGTTGGTATGTTGTGTTTAGGCTCTGCTGTTGGTAATTATGTGTTGTAGTAATATTCTGTTGGTAGGTTGTTTTAGAGATATTCAGGTGGGGATTTGTGTTTAGGATATTCGTTGTATTTTGTGTTGCGGATCTTCGCTGTGGGTAGTGTGGTTTAGGGATCTTCTGTTGGGTAGGGGGGGGGGGGGGGGGTGGGGGGGGGGGGGGGGGGGGGGGGGGGGGGGGGGGGGGGAGGTAAGGGGGGGGGGGAGGGGGAGGGGGGGGGGAGGGGGGGGGGGGGGGGGGGGGGAGGGGGGGGGGGGGGGGGGGGGGGGGTGTGGTTTAGGAGATTCGGTGGGGATTTGTGTGTAGGATATTCGGTTTGGTATGTGTTTTTTAGATTCGCTTTTGTATTGTGTTTTAGGCTATTCTGTTGGTAATGGTGGGGTGGAGGAGATTCGGTGTCTTTTGGTGTTTTGGGATATTTGTTGGATGTTGTGTCTTAGGAGATTCGGTGTGGGAGGGGGGTTGTAGGAGATTGTTGTATGTTGTGTTTAGGATATTCGGTTGGGTATGTTGTGTGTAGGAATATTCTGTCTGTTGTCATGTTTTGTTTGGAATTTTGTATGTTGTGTTTAGGATATTCGGTTGGTATGTTGTGTTTAGGATATTCTGTTGGTATGTTGTGTTTAGGATATTCGGTTGGTATGTTGTGTTCAGGATATTCGGTTGGTATGTTGTGTTTAGGATATTCTGTTGGTATGTTGTGTTTAGGATATTCTGTTGGTATGTTGTGTTTAGGATATTCGGTTGGTATGTTGTGTTTAGGATATTCGGTTGGTATGTTGTGTTTAGGATATTCTGTTGGTATGTTGTGTTTAGGATATTCGGTTGGTATGTTGTGTTTAGGATATTCTGTTGGTATTTTGTGTTTAGGATATTCTGTTGGTATGTTGTGTTTAGGATATTCGGTTGGTATGTTGTAGTAGGATAATTCGGGGTGGTAATGTTTTGTTTTAGGAGATTCGGGTGGTAGGTTGTGTTTATGATATTCTGGAGTTGTACTGTTGTGTTTGGATATTCTGTTGGGAGGGTGGGTGTAGGGATATGCTGTTGTAAGTTTGTTTAGGATATTCTGTTGGTATATTTTTTGGTTTTTAGGTATTCGGTTGGGTATGTTGTGTTTAGGATATTCTGTGGTATGTTGTGGTTTAGGATCTTCTTTTGGGTATTGTGTTTAGGATATTCGGGGGGATGGGGGGTTTTAGGATCGTCTGTTGGTATGTGTTTTAGGATTTCTGTTGGTATGTTGTGTTAGGATACTCTTTTGGTATGTGTGTTTAGGATATTCGTTGAGGGGTGGTTTAGTATATTCGTTGGTATGTTTTGTTTAGGATATTCGGTGGGGTATGTTGTGTTTTAGGATAATTCTGTGTATGTTTTGTTTTTAGGATAATTCGGTTGGTCTGTTGTGTTTCGGCTCTTCTGTTGGATCTTTTGTTGTTCGGCTCTGCGGTTGGCCTGTTGTGTTTCGGCATCATTCTGTTGGTCTGGGGGGGGGTAAAGAGTCCGGTTGGTCTGTTGTGTTTTCGGCTCCTATCTGTTGGTGATGTTTTGTTTCGGCTCTCTGTTGTATGGGGTGTTTCTGGCTCATTCGGTTTGGGAGGTTTGTGTTTAGGAGGGCTGTTTGGTAATGTTGTTTGTTTAGGATATTCTGTTGATGTGTGTCGGATATTCTGTTGGTCATGTGTGTGGTGAGATCTTCGGGGGGGAGGGGTGTGGTGGATAGGCTTGTTTCCACCTCACCCCGCACTTCCACCACCCTCACCCTCTCTCCCCCCCCCACAGCCCACACCCCACAACCCACGGACCGGTGCCCCAGCCCGCCCACTTTCAATCCACCCTCACCCGCACCCGCACCCCCCACCACCCCCCCATCCCCCACGGACCGGCCCACACTGCCTCTCACCCCCTCTCCCACCCCCGACATAGGAAAAACGAGAAGGGGGGAAGCTGGACCACCCCACACACCCCACACCCCACCCCCCCCACCCCACACCCCCACACATACCCCCACAGAACACAAAAAAACCCACAACCGGAACCGCGGCCCCCACCCCACCCCCTACTCTGCAGTCTCAGGGTGTTGTAGCGAAGCTGTCCCCCCCCCCCCCCCCCCACAAACACACAAACGAACACACAAAGCTCAAAACATACCACACCGGAACCTGGCCCCCCTCCCCACCCACCCCACCCCCCCCACACCCCACCCCACCCAACCACCGACATCTGTACAACGCTCAGGTGTGGGGGCAAGGCGGAGTAGCCAACCACAGTCGGTGAAGGTGTTTGTGAAGGCTGACGCTGCCCTCGCTGCCACTGTGGAGCCTGAGGATGGTGTGGTGTCACAGTCTCTAGGCAACGCTGGGGTGGCTGACAGAATGCCTACTTTCTTTTAGGTATAAATGGGGGGTAGGTTTGGTCAAGTTTTGTTAGGTTCCCTCGTTAGTTTGGGTTTGGTTAGTTTTGGCTCGTGTGTGTGTGGTGGTGGCCTTGGTCGTGGTGGTTTGAAGGTGGTATGACGGTGGTCTGGGTTCGGGAGGCACCAGATGCTGAAGTTCTTTTGTCAGGTATAGTTATGTATGTATTTTTTACCGTCCAGGGTCTTTCTCTGATCTATCCCTATAATTCGTTGTTGCCACCCCCCCCCCCCCCCCACCCCCCGCCCCCCCTCCCCCCCCCCCTAAAAAACCAAACCAACAAGCTTAACCAAAGTAACTAAGGCCAACCGATCAACCCAAAGGAATCTACCCCAAACCCATCCCACCAAACACACTAAATCGAGGCCCAAACTTCAACGACCCAAAGTTAATATTGAACCAGCCCCCCCCCCCCCCCCCCCCCCCCCCACACAACACACACGCCCACACACCGCACACACCCACACAACCACAACCACCACTACCACTATCACTCAAACTACCACCAACCAAATGCCACTACTACCAACACCAACACCAACACCCCACGACACCACCCTACCACTACCACAAACAACTACCAACTACCACCAAACCACCACCACTACCACTACTACCACCCCACCACCCACCACCAACGTACCACTACCACAAACGACTACACTACCACCACAACTACCACTAACCCCAACTACCGAGCGAACCAATACTGCCACTAACCACTACACCACCATACCAAACCACCACCACTAACACTACCAACAACAACCGAACACTACCACAACCACCACCACTACTGACCACGACCACCACGCCCCACTACCCACCCCAGACCACTACCAAACTACTAGCACCACACCACCACCACCACCACTAACCACCCCAGACCCGACCAAAAAAAACAGCGACCCAAAGAACAAGACCACGACACCAACCACTACCACCACGACACTGCACTACCACCACCACTGCACACCCAAACCACCACCACTGCCACTCCGCACAAACACCACCACTACCACTACCACTACCACCCCCTAACAAGACACTACCACCACCACACCACCACCACGACCACGACCACAACTACCACTACCACTAACCCTACCAAGAAACCACTACCACACACCACCACGACCACCCACCACGACCCACGAACCCTCACCACCACGACCACTAACCACAACAACTACAACGACCACTGACCACCATCACCACCACGACCACTACCACCACCAAGACCAACCACCACTACCACTACCATCACCACCACCACCACCACTACCACTACCACCACCACGACCACCAACCACCCCACTACCACCTAATACCAATAACACGAACCACCACCAAACCACCACCACGAGAAACGAAAGCACTAAAAACACCACAACGACGACATTACCCAGCCCACAACCACCACCCACCACGACCACTACCAGCCAACCCCCCCCCGCCCCCCCCAGAAAAAACCCCCAGTTGCGACCGGAGGTGTTCGACAGGTTGGAAGAAGCCCCAGGAGCAGCATCCCCTCCCACTCCATGGTTCCAGTCAATACGTGGACGAGTTCTCCAACTGTGAGGCTCATTCAGTGCCGCCCACAATCCTGCGCTGGGGGTTGTACTGGGTGAGTGACCTAACACAAGACCACCCCACCACCACCATACATACCACCCACCACAACAACACATGTATAACCACCACCACACAACCCTACTGGGAGTCCTCATTCAGGTTCCTGCCCAAAGACGGAGGCTGGTGGTATGTACTGGTGATTGACCCTGAGACAAAAAATATCCACCACACCCACCACCACAAATACCAATACAACCTACCACAACACATGAATACACCACCACCACAAACCATACTGGGAGTCTCCTGCGGGGGCGGCCCACAAGCCTGCTGCGGTGTAGTCTGGTGAGTGACCTGAGACAAAACAAAGAACACCACCACCCACCACCAATACCAATACCACCCAGCACCACAGCCATAATACCACCACCACACCACAACCATACTGTGATGTTCTCATGCGGTGCTCCCAAAAGCCGTGCGCTGGGGTATGTACTGGTGAGTGGACCGATACAAAACAAGAACCAACACCACCACCACCCCACATGAATGCCAACACACCTCCTCCCCCCTCCAAACGCACACACCCGCACACCACCACCCCCACCACCAGACCGTTACTGGGAGGGCAAGCAGCTGGCGGCCCACTCCGGCCCTGCTGGTCCCGTATGTACTGTGAGTGACCTGAGACCAACTAAGAGCCAACCACCCCCACCACCCAATACCATACAACACCACAAACACATGAATAACACACACCACAACCAAGACTGGAGGATTCATGCAGGGGTGCGGCCCACAATCCTGCTGCTGGGTGTATGTACTGGTGAGTGACCTGAGACAAACAAAGAGCCACCACCACCACCAACCATTACCAATACCACCACCACAATACAATGAATCCCATCCACCACCATCAAACACCACAACCATACTGGGAGGTCTCATGCAGGTGCTGCCCACAATCCTGCTGCTGGGTGGTATGTACTGGTGAGTGACCTGAGACAAACAAAGAGCCACCACCACCACCACCAATACCAATACAACCACCACAACACATGAATACCACCACCACCACAACCATACTGGAGTCTCATCAGGGGCTTCCACAAGCCCTGCGTGCGGGTGGTATGTATACTGGTTGAGTGACCTGAGACAAACTAAGAACCACCACCACCACCACCAATACCATACAACCACCACCATACTGAATACACACCACACAAACCATCTGGGAGTTCTCAGACAAGGGGATGCCACACAATCCTGCTGCTGGGTGGTATGTTACTGGCGCGTGACCTGAGACAACAAATATCCACCCCACCACCAAACCACCACCCACATGATTGCCAACCTCAACCTCCTGCACCCTCCCAACGCACCCAACCCTCCACCACCACCACCACCACAAGACGTACTGGTAGGTTTCAAGCAGCTGCGGCCCACAATCCTGCTGCTGGTCGTATTACTGGATGAGTGATACCTAATACAAACAAAGACTCCACCACCACCTACCCCACCACCACTTGAATGCCAACAGCACCTCTCCCAACCCCTCCACACGCAAACGCCCTCCACCACCACCACCACAAGACGTACTGGGATGTCTCATGCAAGTTCTCCCCACAATCCTGCTGCTGGGTGGTATGTACTGGTGAGTGCCCGGAGACACCACCACCACCACCACCACCACCACAAGACAAACAAACCACCATCACCACCACCACCATACTGGGAGGTCTCATGCAGGTGCTCCCCATAATCCTGCTGCTGTTGAGTGGAATGGACTGGTGAGTGCCCCGAGACAAACAAAGAACCACCACCACTACGACGACCACATGAATGCCAACAGCACACTCTCCACCCCCTCCACACGCACACACCCACACACCCACCACCACCACCACCACCATGCTGGGAGGTCTCATGCAGGTGCTCCCCACAATCCTGCTGCTGTTGGATAGTTTGTACTAATGAGTGCCCCGAGACAAACAAAGAGCTACCACCACCACCACCACCACCGCAAGACATGAAGCCAACATCCCTCGCCACCGCTCCTCATCACACACACACCCACACGCCCTACAACGTACCACACACCCCCACCATCCTGGTAGTCTCATGCAGTAAGCACACAGCCTGCTGCTCTGCGAGTGGTTGGTACGGTGAGTGCCCAAGACAACAAAGAACCACCACACCACCACATAACTTCCAACACACCCCCTCAACACCCTCCCAGCACACACACCCTACCACCACCACCACCACCACAAGACAAACTGGTAGGTCTCGTGCAGGTGCTGCCCACAATCCTGCTTCTGCTGGGTGGTATGTACTGGTGAGTGCCCCAAGACAAACAAAGAACCACCACCACCACCACAAGATATGAATGTCAACAGCACCACCTCCCCCCCTCCTCCCCTCCACACATGCACACACACACCACGATCCTACCACGACCACCACAACATACACACCACAACACACCACACACAAAAAACAACCGCACCCCCTCCCCCCCTTCCACACATGCACACACACACCACGATCCCACCCCAACCACCACAACACAAACACCGCAACACAACACACACACAAAAACCAACCGCCCCCCCCTCCCTCAGGTTGATCAGCCGCCAGATGGGCAGCATGGGTGGCATGGGTGGTGCAGGTAGCAAGCCCGGGTCGAAGGGTGGCATGGGAGGTGGACAGGCTGGCATGTTTGGCATGGGCAAGGCCCCCGTTGGTAACGCAGACAAAAACTTGAAGGAGAAGATCATGTTTAAAGATGTGGCCGGATGTGACGAGGCCAAGATCGAGATCATGGAGTTTGTTGACTTCCTGAAGAAGCCAAGCAAGTATAGGGACCTGGGAGCAAAGATCCCCAAGGTATGCTGGGGGTGTGGGTGGGTGGGAGGTGGGGTGTGTGTAGATGGGAGGTGTGTGTGTGGTGTTGGGGGGGGGGGGGGGGGGGGGGTCACAGGGCTGTGATGATGCCAAGATAGAGATCATGGAGGTTTGTCGACTTCCTGAAGAAGCCGAGCAAGTATAGGGACCTGGGAGCAAAGATCCCCAAGGTATGCTGGGGGTTTGTGGGTGTGTGTAGTTGGGAGGTGGGGTGGGGTGGGTGGGGGGTGGTGCTGAGGCCAAGATTGAGATCATGGGGTTTGTTGACTTCCTGAAAGAGCCGAGCAAGGACAGGGACCTGGGAGCAAAGATCCCCAAGGTGTGCTGGGAGTTGGGTGGAGCGGAAGGTGTGTGCATTGGAGGTGGGGGGGGGGGGGGGGGGGGGGGCGCTGGATGTGGAGAGGCCAATATCAAGATCATGGAGTTAGCTGACTTCCTGAAGAAACGGAAAAAGAACATGGACCTGGGAGCAAAGACCCCAAGGTGTGCTGGGGGTGTCTGTGGGTGTGTGTGGGAGGGTGTGTATGTGTGTTGTGTGGGGGGGGGGGGGCGCAGGAATGTGCTAAGGGCCAAGATTGAGATCATGGAGTTTGTTGACTTCCTGGATGAGCCAAACAAGTACTAGGACCTGCGAGCCGAGGTTGTGCTGTTGTGTGTTGTGTGTGGTGTGTGGTGGTGTGGGGGGGGGTGGGGGGGGTCAGTGGGTTGTGATGAGGCCAAGATTGAGATCAGGGGGTTAGTTTGACTTCCTGGAAGGAAGCCAAACAAGTACTAGGGACCTGTGAGCCAAGGCTGTGCATGTAGTCGTGTGTGTGTGTGTGTGTGGTGTGTGTGGGGGGGGGGGGGGGGGGGGCGGATGTGGACGAGGACAAGATAGAGATCATGGGGTTTGTTGACTTCCTGGAGAAGCCAAACAAGTACTAGGACCTGTGAGCTAAGGTTGTGCTGGTGTGTGTGTGTGTGGGGGGGGGGGGGGGGGGGGGGGATATTGCGGGTTGTGACAAGGCCAAGATAGAGATCATGGAGTTTGTTGACTTCCTGAAGAAGCCGAGCAAGGACAGGGACCTGGGAGCTAACATCCCCAAGGTATGCTGGGGTGGGGGTGGGTGGGAAGGTGTGTGTAGTTGGGAGGTGGGATGTGGGTGGGAGGTGGGTGGGGGGGGGGTTGGGGGTGGGGGGGGAGGAGTCTACCCATCCACCTACTCAACTACCACCCACTTACTATCCTTACTAAGGGGTCAGTTCATTCCCAAGTGACCTGCTCACCAACCACCCACTTACCATCCTTACTAAGGGGTCAGTTCATTCCCAAGTGATCTGCTCACCAACCACCCAGAAGCCTACCATCCCCCCACCTTCCTACTCACATATTCACCCACTCACTTACCACCTACCTACCTATTCACCTACCACCAACGCCATTTCCTTTGGTAGCTCTGCTGGTAGGATCCCCTACTCACCCTCCCACCCACTCATCCACCTTCCTACCTACCTACCTACCTACCTACCTACTTACCTCTCCACCTCCTCAGTTACCATCCACCAACGTCATTCGCTTAGGAAGCTCTGCTGGTAGGACCCCCTACTCTCCTACCACCCCCCTACCAACCTACCGACCTACCTACCTACCAACCAAGCTACCTCCTTACCTACTCACCTACCATCCACCGACGCCATTTCCTTAGGGAGCTCTCCTGGTAGGACCCCCTGGTACTGGAAAGACTCTGCTGGCCAAGGCGACATCTGGAGAGACCAATGTGCCTTTCCTCTCCATCTCTGGATCTGCCTTCATGCAGATGTAACTTGCTAAGGCCACTCATCCCCAACCACACTCACTCGCACTCACTCACACTCGTCCCCCCCCCCCCCCCCCCCAACGTCCAGGGTGCTCTGCTGGTAGGACCCCCGGGCACCGGCAAGACTCTGCTGGCCAAGGCAACATCTGGAGAAGCAGATGTGCCTTTCCTCTCCATCTCTGGATCTGACTTCATGGAAATGTTTGTTGGCGTGGGCCCTGCTAGGGTCAGGGACCTCTTCGCTCAGGTGCGTGTGATAGGGGGGGTCAAGTTGGTGTTTGGATCTGGCTGCAGGAGACACTGAGTGGGGGTGAAATGTTGGTGTTAGTGGTGTGGTGGTGGAGGGGGGAGTTGTAGTGGTAGAGGTGGTTGTCGTCGGCGTGGGCTCTGCTAGGGTCAGAGACCTCTTCGCTCAGGTGAGTGGGGATGAAATATTTGTGTTAGTGGTGGTGTGGTGGTGGCGGTGGAGGGGGGATTTGTAGTGGTAGTGGTGGTTGTGGTTGCTGATATGGGCCCTGCTAGGGTCAGGGACCTCTTTGCTCAGGTGCGCTTTGTCATAATGGGCAGTAGTTTATTTTTTAGGGGGGTTAAGTTGTTTTTTGTGTGTGTGTGTGTGTGTCATCTCCTTTTAGGCTCTCACACAGAGTCCCTCTTTATCTTCATCGTAGAGATTGATTTCATACCCCAAACCCTTTCCCCCTCTTCCCCTTACAGGCTCGCACACAGAGCCCCTCCATAAGCTTCAGTGATGAGATTGATGTAAACCCTAAACCCTTTCCCCCTCATCTCTTTGTAGTCATGAACACAGAGTCCCTCCATTATCTTCATCAATGAGATAGGTTTCAAACCTAAAACCCCAACCCTGAACCCTGAACCATTTTCCCCTCATCTCCATGTAGGCTCGCACACAGAGTCCCTCCGTCATCTTCAGCGATGATATTGGTTTCAAAATCTAACCCCCAAGGGTTGGGTGTTTGGGTTTACCCCTAAACTCTTTTCCCTTCTTCTCCATATAGGCACGCACACAGAGCCCCTCCATAAGCTTCATCGATGAGATTGGTTGCAATCCCTAAACCCTTTTTCCCTCATCTCCATGTAGGCTCGCACACAGAGTCCCTTTGTCATCTTCAGCCATGAGATGGGTTTCAAACCCTAAACTCCAACCCTTAATCCTTTTCCCTGCATCTCCTTGTAGGCTCGCACACAGAGCCCCTCCATAATCTTCATTGATGAGATAGACGCCATCGGTCGAGCGCGTGGAAAGGGGAGTGGTATGGGAGGACATGACGAAAGAGAGAACACACTCAACCAGCTGCTTGTTGAGATGGATGGTGAGTCTGATGTGAAATCATGAAATGTCATCCTCATTAGCAGCAGCAGCTGCTTGTTGAGATGGACGGTGAGTCGGATTCAGTTGTTCATAAGACAGATTTTCACTAGATAGATAAGTTGGGCACCGGAAAAATGTCATCAACCTCATTAGCAGCAGCTGCAGCTGTGGGTCGAGATGGACAGTGAGTTGGGTTCAGTTGTTCAGGATCCAGATTTTCACTAGACAGATCGGCACATTTTGTTTTCCTTTTTTGCTCATTATGACCTCCGTCAAGCTGCGGGCACATGTGGAGTTGAGTTGGGCAGAAGGGAAATTTCATCATCGTCAGTAGCAGCAGCAGCAGCAGCTGTTGGTCAAGATGGACGGTAAGTTGGATTCGGTTGGACAGTCATTGAACAACTGGTAGGATATGTTAAGGAGGGAACCTTCCCATACAGTCCATGCTTCCCCTACAGTCCATGTCTTCCATGCAGTCCATGTATCCCCTTTGGTCTATGCGACCCATGATGACCATTCCATACCGCCAATGCCCCTTCCTTTGAAATCCACACTTCCCATACAGTCAATGCTTCCCCTACAGTCCATGCGTTCTGTACAGTCCTTGTATCCCCTTTGGTCTATGTGACCCATGATGACCATTCCATACCGCCAATGCCTCTTCCTTAGAAATCCACGCTTCCCATACAGTCAATGCTTCCCCCACAGTCCATGCGTTATGTACAGTCCTTGTATCCCCTACAGTCCATGTGTCCTATGATGACAATTTCATACCGCCAATTCCCTCCCTTTAAAATCCATGTTCCCATACAGTCAATGCTTCTTCCTTTGAAATCCATACATCCCATACAGTCCCATGCGGCGCCCACCCGCCTGTATCCCCTTCAGTCCCATGCATTTATGGGGACCATGCAGACAGCCAATCCCTCCCCTTCGCTTAGAAAATCCTCACTTTCAGACCCAGTCTTCCCCTACAGTCCTTCCTTCCCATGCTTTCCATTCCATACCGCCAATGCTTCTTCCATTGAAATCCACACTTCACAAACAGACCATGCTTCCCCTTCTGTCCATTTGACCCATGCTCTCCATTACATACCGCCAATGCTTCCTTTGAAATCCACACTTCCTATACAGCCCATGCTCCCCCCATCCCTCCATCTGCACATGTATCTCATGCATGCTCCGATCTCACCTGCAGGCTTCTCAACCACAACTGGTGTTGTGGTGCTAGCTGGCACTAACCGCCCCGACGTCTTGGACAAGGCCCTCCTGCGACCTGGTCGCTTTGATCGCATGATCACCGTTGACATCAGGATGTGAAGGTCCACCAAATCTTTCAGTATGTCTGCGGATCCAGCCCGTGTGTGTGTGTGGGGGGGGGGCCAGGGGGGGAAGTGGATGGCTTGGTGGGTGGGTTTGAGCTGAAGTACTGTGTTTTGTGTGGGGTGGGTGTGGGGGGGGAATGGGTGGGGGGGGTGAGGGTATCCCATGCTGGTCCCACACATCCCTCACCATAGAATCTACTGTCAACTCAACACTAAGTCCAACTTCCCAGTCCACACTACTGACCTGGTTGCTTTGATCGCATGATCACTGTTTGACATTCATGACGTTAAACAAGGGCAGACAGCAGTATCTTCAGTGTCGTTTGTGTTTGGAATGTGGGTGGGTGGGTGGGTGGTGGTGGTGGTGGTTGGGGGGGGGGGGGCAATGCTGTCCACACATCCCATACCATGAAGCTACTGCAACCCGTACAGTCCACACTTCCCAGTCCACACTACTGACCTAGTTGCTTTGATCGCATGATCACTGTTGACATTCATGACGTGAAGGGCAGACAGCAGATCTTCAAGTACGTGGGGGGCTAGGGGTGTGTGTGTGTGGGGGGGATCCCAATCTGTCCCACACATCCATACCATGAGCTACGCTACCGGGAACAGTCCCACTCCCCGTTCACACAAATGACCGGTCGCTTGATCGCATTCTCACCGGTGACAAGTCCTGATGTGAAGGGCGAAAGCAGATCTCAGTAGTGTGAGTGGTGTGTGTGATGTTTTGTGTTTGGGGTGTGAAGTGGGGGGGGGGTGACGTGAAGGTACGACGCATATCTTCAAGTACGGGTGAGTGTGTGTTGAGTGTTTTGTGTGGTGTGTGGAGTTTTTTGGGTGCGTGAAGGGAAGACAGCAGATCTTCAAGTACTGTGAGTGGGGTGTGAGGGTTGGGTGTGGGTGTTGTGAGTGTGTGGTGACGTGAAGGACACAGCAGATCTCAAGTACCGTGTGCTGTGGGTGTGGCTGAGTTGTTGTGGTGTGGGTTTGTGAGTGTGTGGGTGGACGGGAGGGAACCAGATCTTCAAGGACGTGTGAGTGGTTGTATTGTTTTTGTGTGGGGGTGGTGAGTGTGTGGTGCGACGTGAAGGGAGCGACAGCAGCATCTCGTGGGGTGACGTGAAGGGACGACAGCAGATCTTCAAGTACGTGTGAGTGTGTGTGTGAGTGTTTTGGTGTGGGTGTGTGAGTGTGTGGGGTGACGTGAAGGGCAGACAACAGGTCTTCAAGTATGTCATGATTTGTTTACGTCATGCCTTTTTTACATCACGTCGTTTTTCGGCATACTATTTTACGTGATATTCTGCTGGTCCCGCACACACTTACCCCACACACCCCACACACACTGCACACATACACACTCTGACCCCCCACCACACACACACACACACACACACACATACTCTGAGCCCCCCCACCACCCTTACCCCACACACACTGAGACACACCCATCTGCCACATTCTTGCTCTACTAACGTAAAATACTGACAAAACTACTGAAAGACAGTACAGGCAGACCAACAGACCGACAGACAGACAACAAAGACATACTTACTGAAGACATATATACAGACAGACAGACAGGACCCGACAGACAGAACCAGCAGACGAAAGACAAATACAGAAGACAGACATACAGGCAGACATATATACAACAGACAACATACAGACCATCACTGAAAGACATATATACAGACAGACATACAGACAACAGACAGCAGACATACTGAAAACATATAACAGACAGATAAACATACGAAAACAGCAGACACAGCTGACAGACACTACTACAGACAGACAGCGACGGACGAAAAGACATATATACGACAGACAGACAGACAGACTGAAATACATATATACTGACCAGACAGACAAACAGAAGACTAACGACAGACGACTGACATACTTAAAACATAATACCGGACAGACAGACATACAACTACAAACATACAGACGACTGAAAGACATATATACAGACACAGATAACTGGAAAGACATATATACAACATACAACATACATACAGACAGACAGACAGACAGACAGACAGACAGACAGACAGACAGCCATACTGCAGACATACATACAGACAGACAGACAGCCAACTGAAACATATCACAGACAGAACAGACCAACAGACGACAACAGACTGACTGACTGAAAACGTATATACAGACAGACAGACATACAGACAGACAGACAGACAGACAGACAGACAGACAGACTGAAAGACATATATACAGACAGACAGACAGACAGACAGACAGACTGAAAGACATATATACAGACAGACAGACAGACAGACAGACAGACAGACAGACAGACTGAAAGACATATATACAGACAGACAGACAGACAGAAAGACATATATACAGACAGACAGACATACAACAACAGACAGGCTGAACGACATATATACAGAAGCGACAGACAGCATATATACAACGACAGACAGACAGACAGACTGAAACATATATACAGACAGACAACAGACAGACAAGACGACAGACAGACATACTAAACAGACAGACATACTCAAGACCTATATACAGACAGACAGACAGACAGCGACAGACAGACAGACATACAGACATACGAAAGACATATATACAACGACAGACGAAAGACTATATACGAGACAGAACAACAGACCGACTGATAGACGCTGTAAGCGTGTAAATACAGACAAGACAGACAAACTTGAAGCCATATATACAGACAAGACTAAGACTATATACATAACAACAGACATACGGAAAGATATATATACAGATAGACAGACTGAAATACATATATACAGACAGACGCCGACATACTTACTCCCTTAGACAGAAAACAGACAGACAGATGAAAGAATATAACCGACAACAGCGACTGGAAGACATAGTATCCCAGACATACCGACTAAAGACATATATACATACAGCCAACAGCAGACAGACAACGAAGACTATATACAGACAGACAAACCTATGAAAGACATATTACGTGACAGACAGACAGACAGACAGACTGAAAGACATATGTACAACATAACATACTTGAGACATTATACAGACAACAGACAGACAGACAAGCAGAGACAGCCAGGGCTGAAAAACCATATATCAGACACAGACAGACTGAAAGACATATATAGACAGACAGACAGGCAGACAGTGGTCACCTGGAGAAGCTGAAGCTGGCCAGGCCGGTTGAGTAGTAATCAGGGTGTCTGGCTGCCCTTCCTCCTGAACACCTTACCCACAATCCTGAACGCACCACCTCCTCACTCGTGCCATAGGGTTCTTCTGGGGAAGCTGAAGCTGGCCAGACAGATTGAGTATTACTCAGAGTGTCTGGCTGCTCTTTCTCCTTAACCCTTAACCCACAACCCTGAACGCACCACCTACTCACTTGTGCCATAGGGTTCACCTGGGGAGGCTGAAGCTGGCCATGCCGGTTGAGTATTACTCATGTGTGTTGGGGGGGGGGGGTGGGGTGGGGGGGGGGGTGGAGGGGGGGGGGGGGGGGGGGGAGGAGTGGGGGGGGGCAGGGAGTATGTGTGTGAGAGAGAGTGTCTGGCTGCCCTTCCTCCTTAACACCTAACCCACAATTCTGAACGCACCACCTCCTCCTTCATCCATAGGGTGTCAGCCTTGAGGGGGGGAGGGGGAAAGGGGGGCCCCCCCCTTGGAAAAGCGGGCCAGCAGGTTGAATATTACTCAGAGTGTCTGGCTGCCCTTTCTCCTGAACGCTGATCATAACCCCAAACCCTAAACGCATCAGCTCCTCACTCGTGCCATAGGGTTCACCTTGGAAAGCTGAAGCTGACCAGGCCGATTGAGTAGTACTTACCAGGGTACTTCCATTGACCAAATTGGCCAGCGCTTCAGCGCACTTGAAAAAAATAAAAACTGCGCTTTGCAGTGCGAAAAGCGCAAAAATTGCTTGCTGCGCCCACAGGGGGTTGCAAAAATCTGCGCGAAACGCGCAGTGGGGCTCAACAAGGCAGCGCGCCAGCGCGCAAAAGCGCGAGCTTGGAAGTACCCTTGTACTTAAAGTGTCTGGCTGCTCTAATATTTTTTGCTAACCCCACAATCCTGAACGCATCATCTCCTCACTCGTGCCGTAGGGTTCACCTTGGGAAGCTGAAGCTGGCCAGGCTGATTCAGAGGTACTCAAAGCGTCCGGCTGCCCTTTCTCCTTAACACCTAACCCAAAACCTGAATGCATCGTATTCTCACTCGTACCATAGGGTTCAGCTGGAGAAGCTGAAGCCTGCCAGGCCGATTGAGTAGTATTCAGGGTGTCTGGTTGCCCTTTCTCCTGAACACCTAACCTAAAAACTGAATGCATTGTATTCCCACTCGTACCATAGGGTTCACCTGGGGAGGCTGAAGCTGGCCAGGCCAGTTGAGTATTACTCAGAGCGTCTGGCTGCCCTCTCTCCCGGAATGGCTGGCGCAGACATAGCCAACATTTGTAACGAAGCGGCACTGGTGAGTAGGGAACGGTTTAGGGTTTAGGGTTTAGGGATGGCTGGCGCAAACATAGCCAACATTTGTAACGAAGCGGCACTGGTGAGTAGGGAATGGTTTAGGGTTTTGGGATGGCTGGTGCAGACATAGCCAACATTTGTAACGAAGCGAAGTAAGATAGATTAAATATGTAAATTTAAAGATTGCTTGAACCCCTTGCGTCTCTTCGACAGCTGCAGGATAGAGACGTGTGCACTTGTCACTTGTCACTTGTTACCTATGCCTTGACATGCAGTTTTCCCCCTCAACAACGCGTCGCCACTCCGTTGTTGCATGGCGACACATGGGTTTGGGGTGGGGGTGGGGGGGGGGAGGTACAATCATACTTGGCAGTTTGGGGTGGGGTGGGGGGGTTTGGCGGTACCCCCCGGACTCAAGTAGCTACTCGACCTGGCCTGCATAAATCTGAAATCAGAACACTACTCTTGACTTGCTGCTGCATGCCACAACTATTATATTTGGTAACATTTTTAATGAATAAAACTACGGGACTAGTTAAATGAATAACAACACTGGTGTTGACACGCAGGTTGTTGCACGCCACAATTATTATTATAATAGGATATATATAATAATATGAATAGATAAATATAATCAAATACATAAATAAATATACGGTACTGTATTAAATAAATGCCCCCCCTAATTGGCTGCAATCCCCTAAATAATCGATATATTTTTGTAACTGAAGATACGTTGAAAATTATTTAATTAGATACGATCGTACATTAAAATTAATTAAATTAGATACGATACTATTTTTAATCAATGAAGATACGTTTAAAATTAATTTAAAATTAGATACGATACGTTACATTTAAAATTAATTTAAAATTAGATACGATACTATTTTTAATCAATGAAGACACGTTACTATTTCAATACATAGCAACACTGGTGTTGACATGCAAGTTGCAGCACACCACAACAATTACATACCTTCAAATATTAAATATTCAGCAATAAATATGTAAATATATAAATATGTACGGTACTGTATTCGTAAACAACAATACTGGTGTTGACATGCAGGTTGCAGCACGCCACAACAAGAAATCAGTTGACATGGTTGATTTTGAGCAGGCCATCGACCGTGTGATTGGTGGATCTGAGAAGAAGAACAGGTGTGGAAAACTGAGGGGTCGTAGGTGTGTGCAGGTGGTTGGTGTCCTTATGTGTGTACATTGTGTGTGTGTGTGGTGGGTGGGTCTGTTTGTGCAGGTGTTGTGTGTGGCCTCATGTTGTGGTGGGGGCGGTGGGGCGGGGGGGGGGTCGGGGCAGGTGATCAGTGTGCTGTGGGGGGGTTTGTACAGGGTGGGGGTGTTCGTGCAGGGGGGGGGGGGGGGGGGCGGGGGTCTGGACGTACCGAATCATTTGTGTTTTGTGTGTGTTCTGTTTGCTTTTGCTTGTGCGTTGGTGTGGTAGGGGTTGGTTATGGGAGGGGGGGGCGGGGGGTTATGCTGTATTTGCTGCTTGCTGCTGCTTGCTGCTTTTGCTTGAGCTTTGTGTGTGGGCGTGATCTAGGTTTACAGGAGTGGACACCCAAGTGGCCTTGGAATAGGGTCTGTAATTTAAATGTTCCCATGTGTGTGTGTGTGTGTGTGAAGGTGGTAAGTGTACAGGAGGGACGCACAGTGGCCTTCCATAGCAGTCCGGAATTTTAATTTTGATTTTGATTTCCCTTATGTTTGTGTGTGTCCAGGTGATCATTGTACAGGAGCGAAGCACCGTGGCCTTCCATGATTCCGAAATTTGATTTTTGAATTTGAATTTTGAGTTTTCCCATGTGTGTGTTCAGGTGATCAGTGTACAAGAGCGACCCACCGTGGCCTTCCATGAGTCCAACATTTGAATTTTGAATTTTGAATTTGAAATTTCCCACGTGTGTATTCAGGTGATCAGTGTACAAGAGCGACGCACCGTGGCCTTCCATGAGTCCAACATTTGAATTTTGAATTTTGAATTTGAAATTTCCCACGTGTGTGTTCAGGTGATCAGTGTACAAGAGCGACGCACCGTGGCTTTCCATGAGTCCAACATTTGGATTTTAAATTTGTAATTTGAAATTCCCCATGTGTGTGTTCAGGTGATCAGTCCACAAGAGCGACGCACCGTGGCCTTCCATGAGTCCGGCCATGCCGTGGTGTCCTGGTTCTCTGAGTTTGCTGAACCACTGCTGAAGGTGGGTTTAGGGTTAAGGGAGGAGACAAGTGTGTTCACGTTTGTTTTTATTATAATGATTGTTATTATTATTATTATTATTATTATTATTATGATGATGATGATGATGATGATGATGTTTTTTTGTTCTAGTGGCCATGCAGTTGTATCCTGTTTCTCTAAGTATGCTGAACCACTGCTGAATGTATGAGGGGAATAGCGTGTTCACATTTATTTTATCAATATTATTATTAGTATAATTATTATAATTGTCATTATAGCTTTTTGGAGCCATTCAGGGCAAAACCTTGATCCCTCTTAGGTATAGTGGCAATTGGAACCAAAACGGGGTAAAAAAGGGGCAAATGGTCACTCTTTTGTATAGCGGCAATTGGCAAAACCTTGGTCACTCTTTTGTATAGCGGCAATCGGCCAAAACGGGGTCAAAAGGAACGATCACTAGATATAGTGGAAAACAAAACCTGATCCACACCTTGACACCCCTGCGGCCTTGCACCCACAAGCCCCCCTCCGTCAAGCTGTGGGTTTATTTAGAGTCCGTTAGGACACCAGGGAAAATGTAATTATAATCATCGTCACCTTCACCCCAACACCCCCCGGTTATACACTTATACGCCCCTGTTGTGCTTGTAGGTATCAAGTGTGCCCCATGGTTCTAGGGGGGGGAAACCAGCACGGCGCATCCCCCCCGAACACCGCCCCCTCACACGCAAAGCCACG
>JACBWV010000106.1:0-24223 GCA_013435795.1 Chlamydomonas sp. ICE-L
TGTGAGGAGTTGGTGTACTTTTCGTCAAGGATTATTGACAAGCTCGGAGCATTGCTTGTGTGGTACTTTCTCGGGATTTCATACCCTTGGTGGGTTTCGCAGCTTAAATGAAATGGTTGTCAATGGGAATATCGCCCGTCCATGTTGCTTTTCTCCTCACCCCCACGGTAATAGGCACAAGCTTGTGGTCCATCCAATCTTCTGGCCAAGTTGGGTATTGTGTTTCAGTGTACACAACTCTGAGCCCAGAGTACAAGGGCTTTAAATACACACATTCCACTTCTCCATTCACTGGTAGTGATTTGACCTCCACCACGTCCCATCCTCTCAATCCGCTAGAGTCATCCATTTGTACCTTGACCACAGCGACATGATAAACAACCAAATCAGTAGTGGGCTCGTAGGCTATTCTTCTATCCGGCTTCGTCCCTTGTGAAGAATATAAGTACAAACACATCCTCCTCCTCTGGCCTTTCCATAGTAGTCTCCAAAGTGTGTGCGACCTTCATAGTCTTGGCAATCTCGTTACTTGCAGGTAAAATGTCTGACACATCCATGGACAAGTCATCCAATGCTGCTATCAAGCGCTTGGCCATTGATTTCTCAGACTGTGTCAGAACACGACTGGTTGCGGACAACTCCGATGGGAAGTCGACAAAATGTTGGTCTTTCGGGTACTCCCCAGTCACAGCATCATCTGGTTGAGTGCTCCAATAACTCTTCTCAACGTTGAAGAAATCAGTCCACCACTTATTGCTGGCTTCCCAAGTTTCACGAAGCTTCTCTGCAATATGTTTGAAGGACTGGGCATGGGATGGGCCATCGGCTGCTGGTTCATCCATCAGCTGCTGGTCATCGGCTGCTGGTTCTAGAAGGTCCTCCGCTGCGTGTCGTACACGGACATCAGCTACGGGTCCTGCACGGTCGTCACCGGCGGTTTGTACAGGACCATCGGCCATGTGGCCTGCAAGGACGTCACCTCCGGGCTTCTCATTATGAATAGTCTTCCAGACAGCCGCCCAGTTTGCCTCGATATTCTCGAGCTCTTCAATCTTGATCTTGGGGGCTTCCTTAAATACTGTTCTGGTGTCCACCAGTGGGAAGCCTTGGAGGACGTAAATAGGTTCAGCGTCATTGTCCCACTGTCCTCTCCAAGATCCTGACTCGTCATACTCCTTGTAATAGACCCCTGCAATTGTTGGTGTGCAAACATGTATTGTATATTAGTGAATCATTTAGGACACCCATATTCCTCCCGACTATACTCGGGAGCATCCCTTGGATAATACATCCTAGGTCCTAGGTACAACTTCCTTTGTATCATTTAATTTCTATTGAAGACTGTACATGTAAATCAATGAGGACATGGCACACCCATATTCCTCCCGAGCATAATCGGGAGCATTGTGCAGACAGTACATACACGCACGGTAGCATTATATTTGTAAATATCAGTATATCAAGTATTCTTACCGACTCTCCCGTTGGGACCTTTCGTTATCTTGAATGCGTGTAAACGGCGATTAACTCCTTTGACGGTGCTAGTGCCATGACCGAACAACTTGTAAACGTTGTCTAAGAGGACAGCGGAGAAGTCCCCTATAGAGGTCACGACGTCTTGCCTTGTGTAAGGGCCCATTCTCTTGAATAAGTTACCAACAATGCCCATCAGATGGTCCAGGGTGTACACTTCCATGTTCTTTAACCCTTGCGAGATCACTGAGTACTTTTGGTCAAGATTGCTATGTGTGTGTCCGGGAGGGAGGAAATGGACGTACACTTAATAATCTTGAGTTAACATAGAAGGAAACATGAAGTCAGAATATTAGCATTATTTTGTTAAGTAATCATTTCAAGTTTTAAATACTGTGTATGCTCCCGATTATGATCGGGAGGACATGTCCTACATGCGCTGTATTTATACTCACATATGATGCGTGTCTTTAGAAGTTCACCTCCTGCAGTCTTCTTTGTATGTGAGAAGTGGCGTGACTGAGGAAGATTAGTCTTCTTGTTGTCCATTGCATCAGCACATGCGTGCAAGAAGATCTTTGGATACTGTTCATACAGTTTTTCACGGATGTCATACCTACGCCTTGACTGGTTTTAGGATAGCTTTCCCCCTACTTTTCTTCTCCACGGGAATATTTGTCTGGCTTACTCCTTATGACTTGTGTTGTGGAATCCCAGGAATTCTGGTACCCAAAATTCCTGGGATTGGGGGGAATGTTATGATACAGCCTGTAGCTGTATCAGTAACGGTGCCGGGCTTAGGTCCGACACCCACTCTAGCAGCTGGTGACCAGGCATCTGCCTGGCAGCTAGCAGTGTAGTAGGTGACTTCAAGCGAATAGGGTCGTTGGGTTTGTCAATGCTCCCAATTATGATCGGGAGGACTATGTGTATTCCGAATTTGGTTTTCTCAATCATTCGCTCGTTGGGTTTGACAATGCTCTCAATTATGATCGGGAGGACTGTGTGTATTCTGAGTTTGGTTTTTCTCAATCATTCGCTCGTTGGGTTTGACAATGCTCCCGATTATGATCAAGAGGACTGTGGGTATTCTGAGTTTGGTTTTTCTCAATCATTCGTTCGTTGGGTTTGACAATGCTCCCGATTATGATAGGGAGGACTATGGGTATGCCGAGTACAAAAAAAAAAAAAAATGCCGAGTACATGTTTTCTGAATCATTCGCTCGTTGGGTTTGTCAGTGCTCCCGATTATGATCGGGAGGACTGTGTGTATTCCGAATTTGTTTTTCTCATTCATTCGCTTGTTGGGTTTGACAATGCTCCCGATTATGATCGGGAGGACTATGTGTATTCCGAATTTGGTTTTCTCAATCATTCGCTCGCTGGGTTTGTCAATGCTCCCGATTGTGATCGGGAGGACTATGGGTATTTTGAGTTTGGTTTTTCTCAATCATTCGTTCGTTGGGTTTGACAATGCTCCCGATTATGATAGGAAGGACTATGGGTATGCCAAGTACAAAAAAAAAAAAAAAAATGCCGAGTACATGTTTTCTGAATCATTCGCTTGTTGGGTTTGTCAGTGCTCCCGATTATGATCGGGAGGACTGTGTGTATTCCGAATTTTGTTTTCTCAATCATTCGCTCGTTGGGTTTGTCAGTGCTCCCGATTATGATCGGGAGGAATGTGTGTATTCCGAATTTGGTTTTCTCAATCATTCGCTCGTTGGGTTTGACAATGCTCCCAATTATGATCGGGAGGACTATGTGTATTCCGAATTTGGTTTCCTCAATCATTCGCTCGATGGGTTTGTCAATGCTCCCGATTATGATCGGGAGGACTGTGTGCATTCCGAATTAGGTTTTCTCAATCATTCGCTCGTTGGGTTTGACAATGCTCCCGATTATGATCGGGAGGACTGTGTGTATTCCGAATTTGGTTTTCTCAATCATTCGCTCGATGGGTTTAATAATGCTCCCGATTGTGATCGGATGGACTGTGGGTATTCTGAGTTTGGTTTTTCTCAATCATTCGTTCGTTGGGTTTGACAATGCTCCCGATTATGATCAGGAGGACTATGGGTATGCCGAGTAAAAAAAAAAAAAAAAAAAATGCCGAGTACATGTTTTCTGAATCATTCGCTCGTTGGGTTTGTCAGTGCTCCCGATTATGATCGGGAGGACTGTGTGTATTCCGAATTTGGTTTTCTCAATCATTCGCTCGTTGGGTTTGACAATGCTCCCGATTATGATTGGGAGGACTATGTGTATTCCGAATTTGGTTTTCTCAATCATTCGCTCGCTGGGTTTGTCAATGCTCCCGATTGTGATCGGGAGGACTATGGGTATTTTGAGTTTGGTTTTTCTCAATCATTCGTTCGTTGGGTTTGACAATGCTCCCGATTATGATAGGAAGGACTATGGGTATGCCGAGTACAAAAAAAAAAAAAAAAAATGCCGAGTACATGTTTTCTGAATCATTCGCTTGTTGGGTTTGTCAGTGCTCCCGATTATGATCGGGAGGACTGTGTGTATTCCGAATTTGGTTTTCTCAATCATTCGCTCGTTGGGTTTGACAATGCTCCCGATTATGATCGGGAGGACTATGGGTTTTCTGAGTTTGGTTTTTCTCTAAATCTGAATCTGATTTTGAATCTGAATCTGAATCTGAATCATTTGCTTTACCAACCTATTTGTCTTCCGCAGGGTCTTCAATGACAGTACCGTGGAAGTAAAACTCCAATCGGACGGGAAGGATTTGGGATGCGGCGTCATGGACGAATGGACCAAGGAGCGCCAAGTGCCAATGAACATCGAAGTCGTTGTTGGTGGACCAGACTTCTATGTTACGGGTACGCACGCTCACTGGTTGAGGTTTCGCGGCGAATGCAGGCATATGTGCGGAGCAGATGCATTCTGGTCGACACTCACCCTTGCGGAAGTCAAGACAGCCCAGTTGCTTGAAGTCACTAGCATTCGGAGGCCCATGTTAGGAGCCCTATCATGGATACCAGTTCACATTCAGGCTCTTGGGTTGGTGGTTGACAATGCGCAGCAAGCCTGTCAGGGTCGGCGAGGGCGAATTTATCGCCGACAAAGAGCTTGAGGAAACTAGGGCGTGGGTTGAGATATGCGAAGGAAAGCTCAGGAGCGATTTCGAGGAGTTTGGTCCTAGCGACAGGAGGACGTCACCTCGATGTACACCAAAAGGGCCTTCACCTGACGCCGGTAAGAGAGCAATCGAACGGACTGTACTGCTGCACCGTGGCTCAGGTTAAATTTTCAAATCTGACAGGTACATTTTGAATGTTACGTACGCGGTGGGATGTACACCGTTCGAAACAACCATTGTGTGCTGACCGCACTTGCCGCTTTCAATTTCGATAGGATATTGCGTAACTTCTGCACTCTTTACATTTCCTGCCGTAATATGGAAGTTTGGTCCACCAACAACGACTTCGGTGTTCATTGGCACTTGGCGCTCCTTGGTCCATTCGTCCATGACGCCGCATCCCAAATCCTTCCCGTCCGATTGGAGTTTTACTTCCACGGTACTGTCATTGTAGACCCTGCGGAAGACAAATAGGTTGGTTAAGCAAATGATTCAGATTCAGATTCAGATTCAAAATCAGATTCAGATATACAGAAAAACCAAACTCAGAATACCCATAGTCCTCCCGATCATAATCGAGAGCATTATTAAACCCAACAAGCAAATGATTGAGAAAACCAACGACGGAATACACACAGTCCTCCCGATCATAATCGGGAGCATTGACAAACCCAACGAGCGAATGGTTGAGAAAAGAAAACTCGGAATACACACAGTCCTCCCGATGATAATCGGGAGCACTGACAAACCCAACGAGCAAATGATTCAGAAAACATGTACTCGGCATACCCATAGTCCTCCCTATCATAATCGGGAGCATTGTCAAACCCAACGAGCGAATGATTGAGAAAACCTAATTCGGAATGCACACAGTCCTCCCGATCATAATCGGGAGCACTGACAAACCCAACAAGCGAATGATTCAGAAAACATGTACCCCGCATTTTTTTTTTTTTTTTTGTACGCGGCATACCCATAGTCCTCCCGATCATAATCGGGAGCATTGTCAAACCCAATGAGCGAATGATTGAGAAAACCAAATTCGGAATACACACAGTCCTCCCGATCATAATCGGGAGCATTGACAAACCCAACGAGCGAATGATTGAGAAAACCAAATTCGGAATACCCACAGTCCTCCCGATCATAATCGGGAGCAATGACAAACCCAACGAGCGAATGATTGAGAAAACCAAATTCGGAATACACAGAGTCCACCCGATCATAATCGGGAGCACTGACAAACCCAACGAGCGAATGATTCAGAAAACATGTACTCCGCATTTTTTTTTTTTTTTTTGTACGCGGCATACCCATAGTCCTCCCGATCATAATCGGGAGCATTGTCAAACCCAACGAGCGAATGATTGAGAAAACCAAATTCGGAATACTCACAGTCCTCCCGATCATAATCGGGAGCATTGACAAACCCAACGAGCGAATGATTGAGAAAACCAAATTCGGAATACACACAATCCTCCCGATCATAATCAGAGCACTGACAAACCCAACGAGCAAATGATTCAGAAAACATGTACTCCGCATTTTTTTTTTTTTTTTTTGTACTCGGCATACCCTTAATCCTCCCGATCATAGTCGGGAGCATTGTCCAAACCAACGAACGAATGATTGAGAAAAACCAAACTCAGAATACCCATAGTCCTCCCGATCATAATCGGGAGAATTGTCAAACCCAACGAGCGAATGATTGAGAAAACCAAATTCGGAATACACACAGTCCTCCCGATCATAATCGGGAGCATTGACAAACCCAACAAGCGAATGATTGAGAAAACCAAATTCGGAATACACACAGTCCTCCCGATCATAATCCAGGGCACTGACAAATTCAACGAGCTAATGATTCAGAAAACATGTGCTCGGGATTTTTTTTTTTTTTTTTTTTTTTTTTTTGTAGTCGGCATACCCATAGTCCTCCCGATCATAATCGGGAGCATTGACAAACCCAACGAGCGAATGATTGAGAAAACCAAATTCGGAATATACAGAGTCCACCCAATCATAATCGGGAGCATTGTCAAACCCAACGAGCGAATGATTGAGAAAACCAAATTCGGAATACACACAGTCCTCCCGATCATAATCGGGAGCACTGACAAACCTAACCAGTGAATGATTCAGAAAACATGTACTCCGCATTTTTTTTTTTTTTTTTTTTGTACGCGGCATACCCATAGTCCTCCCGATCATAATCGGGAGCATTGTCAAACCCAACGAGCGAATGATTGAGAAAAACCAAACTCAGAATACCCACAGTCCTCCCGATCATAATCGGGAGCATTGACAAACCCAACGAGCGAATGATTGAGAAAACCAAATTCGGAATACACAGAGTCCTCCCTAGCATAATCGGGAGCATTGTCAAAACCAACGAGCAAATGATTGAGAAAAACCAAACTCAGAATACCCACAGTCCTCCCGATCATAATCGGGAGCATTGACAAACCCAACGAGCGAATGATTGAGAAAAACCAAACTCAGAATACCCACAGTCCTCCCGATCATCATCGGGAGCATTGTCAAACCCAACGAGCGAATGATTGAGAAAACCAAACTCAGAATACACACAGTCCTCCCGATCATAAAAAAATCAATCCTAAAACCAGTCAAAGAAAACTTGATCCACTGAATGCCTAGACGGAACAGGCAAAAGGGCTAAATTCTTCTGGGCTATGACATTTCATCAGTCATGCTATGCAAGTCAAGCAGGCCTCAACTACACATCTTTGCTTTACCTATTGCAGTAATGGGCCACTAAAACAAACCTAGTAAATAGGTAGGTGGCCGAGGTGGGCAAGAACACAGTAAATAGAAGAACTGCAGGTGTACATGATCCATATGTCAATGTTGTGTAAAGTACCAATCACAACATAAACACCCAACCACACTCCCGGCAAAGATTAACCAATAAACAAGGCAACCTGTTGGCAAGCAGTAACTTGGTCAACACAGGCACAAGGCAGCTAAGACTGGGCTACAATTGCAGTCTACCACTACAATGCAATTCATAACCAAACCAGACTCTATGGAAATCTTGGAACGGTAGCTAAGGATGCATGCCATATGGGTATGTAGTAATGTCCGCCAGAACTCTGACGCAGGTGCAGGCGGGTAACCATCATGCAGGTAGGCCTCAGGAAGGTGCAGGCGGGTGCAGAGCTGTTCGCCAGTACTCCGGCGCAGGTGCTGGCCCGGCGCGTGTCCTGGTCTGGTCTGGCAGGTGCAGGCGGGTAACCGCCATGCAGGTAGGCAGACCTATCCAGTGCTCCGAGCGCCAGTGCTCCTGGCTATCTGCCCAGCATCCACCAGAGAAGGTGCTAGGCAGGACAGTGACAGTGAAATGCATTGCGCAAAGGGTGCGAGAATTAGAAGCAACTCGGGTGTTATTCACAACCACCCGGTGCTAATGCAGATGCGCAGCAAGGCGATGCAGAAAGCGAAAGGCAAAGCAGATCATGAGAACAGAGCTGAAGTGAATTCCCATAGCAGTGAAATGCATTGCGCAAAGGGTGCGAGAATTAGGTGCTACTCGGTACCATGCAGGGCCAGGATGCGAAAGGCAATTTGCGCAAGGCATGAAAGGAGGTGAAAGCGCAAGGCATGAAAAGAGGTGAAAGCGCAAGGCATGAAGCTAAGCCTTTCCGACTTATCAAAACAGTCTTTCATGCATGCGCAGCAAGGGGGGGCCCGGCAAGGGGGATCAATCAATGCACATCAAGGGGTCATGCAAAGGGGTCAAGCTGCCAGGTCATGCAAAGGGGTCAAGCTGCCAGAGAAGGTGCTGGGCATGGCAATCAATGCACAGCAAGGAGTCATGCAAAGGGGTCAAGCTGCCAATCCATTGAGAAGGACACCAAGGCAGAGGCTGTGCAATCGGATGGAGACAATGTAGACATTGCTAAGGAGGAGGAGATGGAGGAGGAGGAAGATGGGGATGGGGGCATGGAGGAGGAGATTCTAGTGCAGCGATTGTATAGGCGCTGTTGTTACCCAACAAGTTAGCATTGGCCCTCTTTCTACAACGTGATAGCCTGTTCCCACAATCTAGAGTAGACAGTATTGTGTCAGGTAGCACCATGGCGTCACTTAGCACATGACCTGTCAGCACCAAGTGCAGAAGTTATCACCAATGGACTTGTTGGCAGCAGTGCAACATTAGCACCGTGCACAAGTTTGCACGAGTGTACTAGTTTGCCTTATCCAACACACATTTTGAGTGATTTCAGGATTCTAGGATGGCAGTTTGCAGATTTAAGGATATAAATTTGTGTTATGTACATAATGAGGCTATGAGGTATGAAATTATGAATAATAAGTCCTGAGTTAGGAGTTATTAGTTCTGACTTGTATAAGGTACATGTAAGTTCTGAGTTGTGAGTTATACATAAGTGAGGTACACATAAGTACAGATTTCGGAGTCATAAGTACTAAGTTGTACTTTCGAACTGTTGAGTTGTGAGTTGTGAGATAAATAATTATGAGCAATGCGTTCAAGACTTTGTAAACAGCTTTCACCTTCCTCTTGACTGTCCTCTACAATTGATTTTGTATTGGAATACTTCGAAGGAAATTTCTCTCTCTCCAAACGAGCAAATCAATGTTACAATTGAAATTGAAGGGAATAGTCTCTTTCTCCGGAATACAACAAAACAATCTTACAAAATAAATTGTAAGATATTTTCGTAAAATACACCAAAAAAGCAAAATCAATTAATTTGCGAAAACGATCTTACAATATTTATCGTAAGATTTCAGTAAAATAAAAAATCCGTTCGGAAGCAGGAACGCCCATTGTAAGTTGTCCATTTCACGGTATGCGAAAAGCGCGAACGAGTTGGCCACTCGAATGATGAAGGAGATGAAGTCGTCACCGTATTTCTCATCCGGTATATTCATGATATTATTGATACGTAGTATGAGGTTCTTACCGGAATCACCCCGCCTCAGTTTCTCCTCTACATGCTTAGGAACGTGCACTCCCTTGTAGCAACACCCGTCAATGTAAATCTTTCCCTCAAATGTCACTGGTGTGAAAATGATGGGCAAAGCGCACGACATGCGAATCGCCAAGCGGACCTCCATGTCGGGGTGAGAATCAAATGAGAAAGAATCCATAATGTTGTCTGTCAAGTTGACCACATTTACAACAAGGTCTTTCCCAGTACGCGTACGCAACTCGGCGAATGTAGTGTTACAAGGAAATGACCTGTAGGAGAGAATGTCTTGTACCATGGAAAATAGGAAAGAACCATCGTCATATCCCCTCGTCTCGAATACTTGGTCTATACAATTAAGTTCTGGTAACTGCATGTTTTTGAACACACAAATCATGTCATGGCTAGAAAACCCCAATATTACACCGAGAGACACAATGGATCCTGAAGAAGACCCTACGAAGGTGTCTATCTGATTGATGATTCCCGCCTCTTCAAAATACTTGATGCATCCGATTTGCAACCCTCCTAGAAACCTGACGCCCCCGAATGTGAGACATCGAACTTGAGTAAGATCAATCATGATTGTTACACTTGGACCAGACTCTTTGTGAACGCAACAGACGCACTAAATAAATCACACGACACCGTACACGTTCTTAAAAGTATGATCATGAAGACATGTACTCCTCGGGTTCGAGAAATTCCGACATCTCCACACGACCGGTCTTCTTACGAGTGAGCCTCTTCTTGGCAAGGTGAAACTTGCTTGTGGTCATTCTTCGAGTGACGGTCTGCAACATCGATGCAACTTGAGGTGCCTCATCCAAGCGTGAATCATTAGCCACATCATCTTTATCCACAACAATGGATGGAGTATCGACAGACTTCGAATCAACTACACCATCACCATCATCATCTTCCTCGACATCATCAACATCGACATCGACATCGACATCGACATCGACATCGACATCGACATCGACATCGACATCGACATCGACATCGACATCGACATCAACATCAACATCAACATCAACATCAACATCATCATCGTCGACATCATCATCATCTTCCTCACCATCTACATCTACATCGACATCGACATCGACATCGACATCGACATCGACATCGACATCGTCATCGACATCGTCATCGAGATCATCAGCTTCATCTACGTCTTTAGAGTCGTCGACATCTTCAGAGTCGTCTTCAACATCATCGTCACCGCCACCCTTGCGTCCGTTCTTATTGGATTCCTTGATTGCGTCGATATGTGTGTCTGAATTCGAACGCATAGGCAGGTTAACAATTGCCTCGTATTTAGGAAGGCGATCGAAGTCTTGGTTCAGGCGGCATTCTGCAAGGCGGTTGTTGTAGTCGTCCATCATACCCTTATTCTGGTGACAGTACTCGACGAAACGTGTAATGGATCCCATAACGTCCTGGGGAATACTGGCCATATCCACGAAAGTTCCGTTCGCATTCTGCATGTATCGCGTCGTGGGGCAGTGCTTCAGAATATTGAAGATTTCGATGTGCTCTGTGGCACTGAGATCAGCCACTTGTTTGAGAAATCCGTCCATGAAACCAGATAGATGTTACTGTAGTAAGTGCACCGATAGTTTCTTCCCTAACGTCTCTTTCATTGAAACTTTATTGTTCCATTTATTTACACTCTTTATTAATTCATTCTTTCAACATGTCATTGGAACCGACAACTTCCATCGTGGACCCATACGCCCTTTTCGGTATCCCTAAGGAACAGTTATGCAGCGGCGGCTCCGATTCGTTGGCGGAACTACGCAAGCGATATTTCGAACTTAGCTTGCTATGCCACCCGGACAAGGGGGGGAATACCGAAGACATGATCACTCTTCAACGATCGTACGATGTTGTCCGCGCAGGTATGCGGAACGTCGCCCTTTTAGAAACACGAATGGAATCCATAGTGAAATTTGAGGATATTATCAAAGAATGCTTCGTCTCAAATAATTGTCAACATCAACAAATGGACATCCCCCCATTCGACAACGAAGCCTTTATCGTGGAGGCAAGAACAAACACTGACTACGTCGCTTGCACACTCCCGGGAGGGTATGGAGATGATCAAGGTGATAACGATGATCAATGTGATAACGATGATCAAGGTGATAACGATGATCAAGGTGAAATTGGGAATGGAGACATTTCCGAATTTCGTCCGTTCATCGTTAGAGATCTCATGTTGCAACTTTCGAAGATTTCAAGTGATGGCAATGTGGATTTCAGCGTGGATGCCCCTCAAGAAATGTTCGATTACCATGCCGCTTACACGGTTCCCCAGACAACGTTTGTGGACCCCAGAGAGAAGAGGGACCTGGACACACTCCTGGTCGAGCGGGAAGAATAAATACAGAATTGTGTATACATGCATGTAGAAATGTCCCTAAACCCGTGTAAACCTCGTCGGAATCCTTTATATATTTTTATTAGTTTTAAGAAGAGATGGGTATAAACTCTTATGTAGGTATCGGAACGATAATAATTTCAACCATTGGTGTTACTATGGTTATGTTATACTATCAGGCGATTGTAGGATTGAACAAGGATATTGCAGAATCTAGAAATAGTATTGCAGAATCTCAACGCGAGATCAGTATCTTATCATCTCGTATTAAATATACAAAAAAGCTTGCAGTGTTGAAGGCAAATAACGCTATCCTGACTAAGAGATTGAAGCGTATTTTGTGGTCTATAACTGTTGCGAATGCAGATAATTTTTCAGCGGAAGAAAGACGATGGTATGTTGATAATTGTTCTGCGTACAACGTCCATTGTTTGTTGTCTGATGTTGACTCTTCTTTGCCTACATCCGCTTAAACCCTATTTGTTGTTTTTATCTGAGCATCCGTTGCTCTTTCCATGCTAAAAAAAAATTGACGCCTTTTTCCTTCCTTTGAAACAACAACAACAACAACAACAACAACAACAACAACAACAACAACAACAACAACAACAACAACAACAACAACAACAACAACAACAACTTGATATCATGTCTACCAACAACATGTCTACAAACAACATGTCTACCGATTTCACATCATTCGTGAAGAATTCCGGTATATTGAAAGTTGTCCAAGCGAAGGACCGAACGAAGATATCCGACACACTCAATGTCCCTCAATTGAAGGACATGTGCAACAAGATAATTTCATTTCCCCGCGTTCCTGCGTGCCTCGCAGATCCTGTCTGCGCAATGAAAAATGCGTACGCTAAGTTTCTCGAAGAGAAACCCGCCGGGGGGGAGAAAAAGCCTTTACAGGCAATGCTTCTCCCTATTGCCGTCGCTGCCATCGCTGCTGCGTCTGCTGCTTCTGCTGCACCTGCTCCTTCCGCCTTGCTTGCCATCGCCAGTGCCCTTGCCCTCCCAGAGGACGACGGCCCCACCGAGGACGTTCGCATGTCGGAGGAGAGTTCCGGTGTTACCAAGTCTCCTGCTCCTGCTGTTCCTGCTGCTTCTGGTGTCTCGTTATCAACGGGTCCCCCCTCCTCCTCCTTGGCCTCCGGTCGTGTTGGTCGTTGCGGGGCCCCTCTGAAGAACGAGCTTCCTGTTGGCTCCAAACACGGCGATCTGACCATCGTGGGGTACTCCCCCACCCTGGGATGCAGTGCCGTCACCATTCACGGCAACCCGTGCAGCCGTCGCCAGGTTCTCTTGAGCGACTGCAATGGTGGCCCCCACTTTACCACGGGCAAGTGCTCGCACATCGCGTGCATGACCCAGACTCCCTCCCAGCGCGAGTCTTACCTCGCTAAGAAGCGCGCTGCTATAGATCTCTCAATTGAGCTTTGCTCCCTGTCCCTCAGCCAGCTTTAGTCATTCAGTCAGTCAGTTAGTTAGTACCCCCCTTTTTTTTTGATACTACATTTTTTCTTCACAATTCCCCCCTCCGTTTGCGTGCGTGCGTGCGTGTGTGTCTCTTGTTCTCCTGACGGCGAGATGAGGCATCGAACATGTCAGACGCGTAGGCTTATTCAAGATACTGACTGCAAAGCGAATTTGATTCCTCGTTGCTGATATCTCAGGCTAGCGTGTCGTTCCGTAGGCTCTAAATTCTGAGTAGAAATTTCAAAAAATCCTCCGGGAGGCAGGAACGCACATTAATTGCAAGAAGAACATGGAGCGTGAACATGCCAAAAAAATATGTTGTTCTACTAAACATATCATCATGTCTACCCTATCAGTATGCCCTTCGACGGCTTTTTTGACGAGGCACAACGCAGACAGCATCCGCTACTGTCGTCATTCAACCATCTCAAGTACAACGAAGGATCCTACCGCGTAGACCTAGGACAGTCCCGAGGACCCGGATCATACCAACTTGAGACCCTGGCGACGCACTGCACCCCCTGCTTGGCGAGTGACGCTCGCATGGTCATGGGCACGTCCGGGCACACAGAATGCGGGAACCGGCTCATGGTGGACATCGACTCCGAACTCCTCGGCATCACAAGGAAGGCATCCAGGTCGCCCGCATGCCAATTCCAGAAAGGTACACCGGAATGTGCCGAGTATCGCACATCCCCCGACTGCTCGTCAGTTGTTCTCGACGTTCAAGACACACGTTTGAATAACCCCTCAAGCACCCTTAGGGGAACCGGTTGGAACAGGTGGCAGTGGCTGTGCTGCAACCCTCAAGAACACGCCATCCAAGAGTTCGAGTCTGGCATCGATACCACTATCCTCACAAAGGACAATCACCGACCTCTAGTATCGGTCCCACTCGACCAGACGGTGTTCCTGCCTCCTAGAAAAAACGAGAGCCCCGAACAAAGCGCGCCCAAATGGCAGACCCCAAGGTGCTCAGGGGATGCAGAGTACGACCCCAATAATTTCGTGAACCCCATACCCACGATGCACTGGCGAACGTGCAAGGAGGTGTCGCGCATTCAACAAGGATGTAGCAGCCCTTAAAAAAAAAATTAAAAATCTTATCCTCCTCGACGCCCCGTCCCGATACCCAAACATGAGTAAGGCGTGTCCACGCGCTCGCAACCGATCTTGTTGCATACGAAAACGTCTTGCTCAGGGACCATAGTCCCGATATCATTAGGACCGAACTTGCAGGTGGCCAAAACGTTTCTATGCGCCAATAAGCGCTCCTTCTCGCGAATGGCCTCACCTTCGCGAAGCCGCATCTGTCGGAACTCTTGTGTGGAGGACATCGCCTTACGCCCCTGCAGTTGAGTGACGTCGTGGGGACGGTAGTCGGTGAACTGGCGCCCATCGGACATCACGACGTCGTTCTGAGAATGCTTCATAGACGCACCCGGACCACCAAATTGCTTGGTGAAGGGGGCAGGGGTTTCGAATGCGTTGTCACTTGCGAAGTTCCACCGCGTGGAATTGTGACACGCAGACGCCTGAGTAAAAGGCAACAGTAGGTAACCTGTGTGACTATCAAAAGATGATGTCTCGCTATACGACGAGGAGGACATGCTACTGCGACAGATTTGTTCTTAAATAAACTGGGACATTTTTGTTATGAACTGTGTTGTGCTCGGGCAACGTTTTGGAATTATCGTGTTCCGAGAAAAGCCCCAATATTCATCGTTTAAGAAAAATGTTTCATGTTATTATTCTGTTAATAAATACACCGAATGTCAAATTCTCAACAGAGACCGAAGGTTAGAAAGGCCGATCCGAATGTTAGCAAGGCCGATCCTATGGCATGGAGCATTGGGATGTTGATGTCCAAGGTGAAGGGCAGTCTCTACGGAAACCAAGCGAACAAGATGATACTAATGGGTATTTTCATCATTATACTAACCATTCTACTGTTGATCTACATCGCTCGCCGCATCACACGCAAGAACCTCATCAGCCAAGAAATACTAAAAAAACCGTTCAAGTTGTACGCGGGCGGGAGTTTGTCAAAGCCGTTCGTGTACAACTCGACCAAGATCCCTTCATCAAAGAACGGCATCGAGTTCACATACAGTTTCTGGCTGTACACAAGCTCATTCGACATAACATCATTGCCAAAGCTGATCTTCACACGTGGATTTGACATGACCTATGGAAGTGCGTCCCCCATCGTGTACATGGACGCCAAGACCAATTCTCTGCATTTCTCCGTATGAACCAATGTATCTAACACGAATGCAACCCTAGGAGCTGTCCGGGACCATAAGTCCCAATTCCTGAACGCTACGGTCGAGTACGTACCTCTGCAGCGTTGGGTACAGTTTGCGCTCATCGTCAAGGATAACATCATGACCATCCTGATGGACGGAGAACTATACACGATCGAGAACGTCCTAGACATGCAGAAACCTAACATTAAGCCCATAATCATTCCGCACTCCGGGGACCTCTCTATAGGAAGCATGGCGGGTAGCGCAGGGCTGAAGGGGTACATCACCAAGTTCGACATATTCAAGTACGCCATCAACATATCGGACGTGAAATCGATATATAACAAGGGACCTTTTTCCACATCGGAGACGATACTACCAAAGCTAGGGTTCGGGAATTACAAAATGAGGACGCCGATCTACAAGGAAGATGAAACGGTGTCCACTGATGTGTGAACGGTGGAACAGTAAAATGAAACATATCTCAGATGGAAATAAATGTACGACATCGCCGTTAGAAAATTGGCGTTAAGAATGGTCGCTACAGTCGGCGGAACAGTAAAATGAAACTTGCATGCATGTATCTTTATGTTGCTTTTTAGAAACGGTTGGGGTGCCGACATAGTGAACCAAGGGGACCTGTAGAGGGTTTCGGGGGATACCATTCATTATAACGGGTGTCCAAAAATTATTTATTAGGGCGGTGTCATTTAATTTGAAAACAAATGTAAAAGTGATGCGGCGTCCGGCATCGTTGTTCATCTTCGTCTTCTTCTTACTTGTATTGCTGCTTGGGGTCGCTTACAATATGTATTTGCATAGTGGTGGTTGGGGGAGGGAGAGTTTTGATGCGACGAACTCCGACGCGCTGGGGGCCATTCGCAGTAGTAGCGGCTCTAAAGATGAGAGGATGGCGATGGAGATAGTGTCGGGTGCTCCGATTTCGACGATCATGACGCCAATGGGGTCCGTGCGCGCGTGCGGTTCCGTAAACACGCTTTGTGGAACGCGAGACGGATACTACGCCGGAAACTTGATTGTGGGGGAGAACATGGGAGTCACAGGGAACATAAACATAAATGGGAGTATCAAGGAGGTGCAGGATATGTCGGTCTTGCGCGCTCTCAATGTTAATGCATGGCGAAGCTTGAAAGCGTGAACCTGCGTAGTGGTGAAGATTTACGGGTCAGTGGCGACGCGACTGTACAGAAGATGACTGTCGAGGGGTGATACGCATGTTGGTGGCACGCTCGCTGTGGACAAGCATGTCAATATGAAAGGAGATGCGGAAGTGCATGGGGATATGAGAGGGATGAAGGGAGTCGATGTGAACAATTGTGTTCGCGTTGGAAAGACGTTTCATGTCAAAGGAGATGTTTTTTTGAAAAAATCTTGTATGCACGAAGATGATTTGTACACAATGGGATCTGCAGGTGCGATGGGTGACATGTTAGCGGGAAAGACCTCGGTACCGGAAAAGATCATATTGTTGCCGGGAGTGGAGTGGTTGCAGGTTCGACTATGGTTGGACGTAATCTTGACGTAGCAGACAACATGGATGTGTTTGACGAACGTATCCATCGGCGGTGATTTGAACGTGTCGCAGGGTGCGGACTTGAAGGGAAACGTCTCATTGATCGGACCAGGTGGGTCGGTGTACGTTACTGGTGGTCTGTGTTACTGGGCGCCAGAAAGGGAGCCACTCCTCCCGATACACGGGGTGTGCACGTGCGTCGATTGAATGGGAAAACGACTTCGTTTTGCGTGGACAAACACAATGTCATCGATGGCGACACAATGTTGCAGGGTGACATTTGCTGGGGGGCAGGAAACAATTTATGTCTGAACGATCCAAAACCGTAGACCTTTTGAATCTAGAGAACTTGATGAGTACTATATTTCTAATGCGGAGAGGGTGATTCGAAATGACCGAGAACTTCGGACGTCGGGTGCGCATTCGTTGTTCGTCCGTGCGAGCAATGATATGTCGAGTCACGAGAACGTTTTCTCTAGTGATACCAAGAATCTGGGTGAATTTGACAGAAGAGCTAGATCCGATCTGACATCCCATGGGGAAAAACAAGAGCTTCAGAAGTTGGCAATCGTACGCGTAGACAACAAGAACAAGGTCCAGGAGTCGCGGTTGACTCGTCTAGAGGCACTTCTGAAGAGGGTTGAATTGAGGGCGTTTAACATCTTGAAGGACTCTGCAACCAACGCATGCGCTAAGAAGAAAGGTGCGGAGCCGAAAACAGCCAAGGTTTCTTTGTGGGAACATCATAACAGCACAGGTGGAATGGCTTGGGATGTTTACAAGGTAAGCAACACTCCTTACCTAATAAGGATTAAAGATGACAGTAAATGGGGTTTTTTGGAGGATAGAGCCTCAAGTATCACTCTCGAACCCGAAGAAGGTGTGTTCGTATCAGTTAAATTGTTCGCAAATCCACCCGAAGATAATAACCCTACCTCTAACGACATTACAGTATTTACGACTAAAAAATACAGTTACAATTTTGGTGGAATGAACGACAAAGTTAGTGCAATGGAAGTTACTGTGAGATATGTTGATAAATGATAAAAGTACAATATTTAGTGAAATAATGGATAACTCAATAAGTTGGGTATGGACAAAAAATCAGTGCCATGATAATAAAGGTGACATTAATGTCTGTCATTCTTCATTTCCTTGATTTTTTTGCATATCTTGCACTTGCATGATGTTGTGTGAATTGGAGGCGGAGAATCTACTTAGTCACCACATTTTCCATTCGAGTTTTTGTGAATTGGAGGAGAATCTACTTTGCCACCACATTTTCCATTCGAGTTTTTGTGAATTGAAGGCGGAGAATCTACTTTGCCACCACATTTTCCATTCGAGTTGTTCTGAATTGGAGGCGGAGGATTTCGTTCGCCCTTAGCGGAATTTCCCTTCATTTCATTGACCCTTTTACAAAGCTTACACCTGCATTCATGGGTTGGGCGGACTTGAACCTGGGGGGTCGGGTGGTTGGGGTGGTGGTGGGCCAAGACATAGAGTCAACCGGTGCATTTTTTTTGTGGGTTCTTTGTGTTGCCGGGTCACCACAATCTCTTTGGAGGCGTATCTTGGGGCACTTCGGCGAATGTCCTCCGGTTGAGGATTCTTATCGAAAATTGAGCCGGTGGGGTACTTGCCGGCTCATGCGTGCTCTTTGTCTTTGATTTAGAAGGATAGCCCCAGCAGAAAACAAGATCGTTATTGATTGGGCAGTTGGAGCTACAGAGGCTCGCGTAGCACGTAGACACCTTGGATGCACATCTCCTAGTACCAAGCCTGGTGTGTCCAGTCTATGACAGCGCCCTCGACGCTAAGCAAGTTTCTTTGTTATTGTGTGTAGGGACACTCCCTTTGTTGCATGTCACCTTGTCGGCGTGGATGGAGCGCTCTGGATTTTTTCTTGAAAGGCGGACCGCAGGGTTCCATGTCCATGAAGCGTCGAGATTAGTGTTGGGCGGAGGTTTTCTAAGGACATCGTTGGGGTGTAGGAACTTTATAGAAGAAAATTCCAAAAGGCAATGAGGCCCCTGCGTTCCACATGTAGTCCGAGTTGAATGGTGGATCGGGCAAAATTGCTCAGGGAATTAGTTGATTTTCTGGGAGGCAGGGCAACTCGTGGCCCCTTAGCATGGTGATAGGTTTTCTAGGCCTGTGGTCTCAAGATTGGACTTGCCGTTTACCTCCAATTCGGAGTAGGACGTAGAGACACATTCCACAGGTAAAACTGATTCCGGGTAAAATCGGTTCGCCAGGTATCCTTGAGTCGGCCAAAAATTACATCACCGGAGCCCATGCGCACTCCTACGACCCTGAGCGTTCGGGTTGGGTAGAAGAAACATGAGTGTCCATGGCGTTGTTTCGACCAACGTAGTGGCGAAAATATTTGGAAGGGCCTTAGTATAGAAGATTCCACGGTATTGATCGGGCAAACGTCAATCCCGTTTAGCACCGAAGAAAGAAGGAAGGAAAGAAGATGCGAAGCTTCGGTGGCCATCTATCTGTTGGTGGGACGGAGGTCGGTTGTTCTTCAGAGAGGTCCCGTTCCGAAGATGGAAATGCAGGGCGATTTTTGTCGTTTTTTATCGATGGGAACGTTGGGTTTGCGCTGTTGATGAAACTAAGATCGGGGGGGGACGTGTTTAGGGGGGAGACGGACGGGGACCAGTCGAACCAAAGAGGCCTTCTCAAGGTCGATGATGCGAGGTTCTCTCCACCCCTGGACATCCTCGGTATTCACCACGAATTGGTGCTTACGAAAAAAGTGGCAGATTTGCGAGGGATCAGATTCGGGCAAGGCCTCCTGCACCGGTATTATTTTTAATTTCCTGGAAATTATTAGGGGATTGGGAAACAGTTTCTGGCCAAAAACTTTGGGACTTTGGCGGGTTATTTGGCAATGCAGTCCAGTAAACGGTTACTTGCCAATAAAGTTTCATTATACTTGCAGTAACATTGTCGACATTCTCGCAACTTTCGTTGTTTTCAGAAATGACTCGAGAATAAGATTATTATCGGCCTCCTCCAATTCCTGGTCCATGACGTCGGTGGGGGGTTTCGCGCGAACACGGGTTCAAGTGTTTTTTTGTCCCTTTAATTTTTGCAATTATGGTTATACCCAAATATAACTAGCACATAAACGACCGCCCAATGGTCCCCTGGTCTCAACCCATGTCCAAAAAAAAGTAGGAGCTGGGGTGGTCCAATGAACCAACTAGGGGGGATCAGAGGTCAGCAAAAATAATTAATGAGGAATGACTAGCTGCGGTTAATAATAATCATTTTTGTTGGACTACAATCAGTGGACAGTAAATTGAAACATACACTATTCGCGATGGAATAATGTACGATTCTATATCCAAAGCGGCGAACAGAACAAGTGCTGGATGGTCCTACAAATTGCCGCATGTCGTCCCTATTCAGCATTTTTAAGGTTTGATTGAAAAATCAAGTGTGGAAATCATTGCCGCAGCGAATGATGTTCTTGATAATCACAGAGGTTTTTTGAAGTTTTAAAGTTTAAAGTACCGGCTTCTCTTAACCTAATTTCCCTTCGCCCTTTTCGGGCCGCGGCCTTCGCATCCTGCATGGTGCCTTTTGCCATTTGCTTGTGCCTTTTCCTCTGCTGATATTTCACAAACAGGTTGATTGACCGATTCAAATGTATCGTACATTACATCGATACCTCCAAATGCTTATCATATTTCAAGACGTTTTAAGACGATCATCTGCGTTAATGTTGTGATTTCAAAAAAAAAGCTGTATGTGAATTATCTCTTTCGTTCCTCCGGGTTACACGAATTGGATGGGATCACGGATGCAAATGGGCTTTATCCATAATTACAAATGGTCTCACCCTCTCCATAATTAATTCCGAGCAGTGTGCTCTTTTAATCATTTTGAAACATCTGAAGCGTACTTTTATTCGTCTCCGCTAGTTTAAAAAAGAGTGTGCAAACTGTTTAGTGTATTTCCGTATGGTTCCTGTGATCTTAACTACCCATAGCTTATCCAAACTGAAGGGAAGGGACCGTCACAACTGGGACCATCCATACACACCTTTATCTGAGTCCACAAAAACAAAACTTCACCGCTATACGTTCGCCGACCGCCTTTATGCCGTTGGGGCTTATTTGTTCACACCAAGAGGAAGTCCATGTACCTGTCATCGCGTTTGTTTCAAGTGAAAAACCCTTCGGTTGAGTTTCCCAAATCACCAGAACAAAAACCGAATCCGCCGGGCAAAAACGCCCCACACATCGATTGGCCGGCGCACGTAAGTCCCACCGGAAACTAAAATTGCACGTTGAGATCCTTGTTTGGCGGCTGAAGTTACCACAGATATTATGTCGGGGACCATGACACGGATTAGGCTCTTCCTAAAAACCAATCCGCTTCCCAGAAGCTGATCTCGAACCAAAACGTGACGACCTCCAGACACGCCGTGGTCCTTGGCAGTGAATCTTTTCAGATTACTGCGCAAAAACACGGTGTTTTCCAATGACACCCCAGTATTCCTTGGCCAACGAGCTTCCTTCCAAAGTAACCAGTCGGGACCCACCTAAAAGAACAGCGTTGCCGTTCCAACCGACAACCCCCGGCCGACTCGCCATTTAAACCCCCCCCCACCCCCCATCGCGTCTAAACTCCCTTGCCACTCGCTACGCACCATTCCCCCACACTACCGGGCATTACCCTTTCACCACAGGTCCGGGCCCGTTCACCGATAGGCTCGCCCTGCCAACTCGTCTGCACCGTTCGCAACATCTAGGTCGTCCGATAATCCGTGGTCCCAGCTGAACAAAACCAATGATAACTCCCACTCTAGTTTCTAGGCAAAAATTTCGCCATACGTTAACGTTCTCTATTGCACTCCTCTCTCTTCCACTCAGTTTTGCGCGCAATGGAACGGGACGCAGTTGGGCTACCTCGGCTGGATGTTTCCCGCGGATGCGCTATATAGTCCCCCGTAATTTTGGCGTTACTCGTGCCGACGGACAAGGTTGACCAAGCGTAGTAACCCGTCGGCGCGATCAGGGTTGCACTAATATGTTGGTCGCGGGACCGTGGGAATACGCGTAATTGCACCGATACGTGAAACGTATCGAATCCTTTTGTTCGGCGCAGACCAGGATATTTGTTGCAATGTCGGCCTGTTGGCTGGAGGAACCACCCACCTTCAAAAGGCGTTCCTCCAATTAATTCGAAAACTGGCATGCTGGGCGCACTAATCACAAAATGCTAAGCAAACTATAAACATACAGTTGGACTGGCCCATCAACGTTTTTGAATTTAAATACATTAAAATCAATCTTTAATTGGAGGACAACATGACGTGGTCACTGCAGTATTCATTGCGTTTAGAGTCTTGTTCTGCAATACATTGAAAGCAGCCTCAAGGCGCTCGAGACGAACATCTTGCATATTGTCCTCCTGATTGACGGCATCGAGGTGGAGGGTATCCGAGTCATAGAGCGTGTTAATTTTATCAATGCGGAGTTTCTCGTCAGCATCATCGTTATCCAGTTTCCCGAAGGTTGATTTCTTAACAGCATCGTGATCACCAAACCTCTTATCGAGAGAACTTAACACATTGACGGTTTGGTTCGACAAACTACCAAAACCGGAATCACTCTTCCTCCGACAGGTCTTCGGCCGGCCTTGAGAATCTCCTCTCCATCTCAACAAACGAGATACGTTGTTCACGTCAAGACAAGAGGTGCCTGTGCAAAGTTTGCCATTGATAACTAAGGGACCCGCGATGGCGTTTCGCACCATTGTTTCCGAATATCGTGTAACCCTGTCCACCGTTCCTCTCACGCCGCATCTGCGAAACCCTTCTCTTATCCATCACCCCCGGTTTCGATTCGGTGACACTAGGGACCCATGAGGATTTTTCAAGCACCCTGCACTCCCCGGCTTGGCTCCCTACCAACCACCACGTTATTGAGACAGACACATTACCCGCCGAATTTCCGTTCTTCCTAACCACCCAGGCTCCTAACCCACAAAATCGCCGGCCCCCCTCTTATTACGGATTCCCCCAACACTACGCTACTGATCGCTTCGTGTGACATTGTCCTTCCACGATCGGTGGCTACCAACGATAGCATCTCACCCCTACCCCAGCATGCACCAACTTATACTCTGATTCCTTCTTTGTAAAAACATCCCCCTCTAAAGCGATCTGCGTGTCCCACCCCCTGACGTGAGGCACCCAGTCCAAGTCCTATCGGACATCACCCGTCAATCCTTGTGACAACCGCCTTGTTTGTATAATAAGCCTTCCCTGCACTATCCCCGCGTCGGACTCGAATCTGGTATTTGGATTCCTGTCCGAATTTTAGATTTCCTCGCAACTGCACGTCGTCCAATTGAGACGCTCCTCCCCAACATTGGCGTTGCTAATTATGCACAGAGGTGATAGGACCCGATAATGTTTATTAATATTTTGCCATCCCAAAAATGTGGCTAGGGTCAGTCTCCTCTTGCGTAAAAGCGGCTCACACCTGGCTGCCATCCTTCGCAGGGTACATTGCAATCATAGACACCGTCACTCTCCCTCCACATCAATGTACTAACTCTCGTTGCACCGCTCCAATCAGATCCTGCCACGATGCACCAGGATCGAACACCTCGGGGAGAAGGAGCTGCGTATCCAAATCCACTACCAGCATGGGACGACAAAACCGACCTCCCTCCGTGCACAAAACGATCCTCGTTTTCTAGAGTTGGCCCACCACCGAAACGTCTTCATCGCCTAGAGTCCGGGCCGCTTCATACGTTTCACGCACAGAAGAGGACGTTTCGGTGTCGCGTGAGCACCCAAACCCCCCCCCGATGTCTCCCGTTCAGCAGCATGACCATCGCCGCAACCTCCTTCGAACAAAACCCCCTCTGGAAGCCCGATGACGCTCGAACGTGAGCATGCCCAGTGATGAATGGACTCGAGCCGATCCGGTGTCACAAGATCGTGACCGTTGGGCGAGGAGCGGAGTTCTTGACAGTCCCACAGACTTTCCGTCG
>JACBWV010000106.1:29187-54742 GCA_013435795.1 Chlamydomonas sp. ICE-L
CCGACACGGCGGACATGGCTTTTTTGTTTTGTAAAGGAGGGAAGATGCGTTTATGCTTGGATGATTGATGAAAGCCATGCCCTTGGCATCGAAGAGGGGATCGAACGAGGACGAGGAAATTATGGCGCAAGACTACGTTGGCGCGCCGTGGGCGGACGCTCCCACGAACGCGGAAACTGAAGCGTCTGGTTCCACCCCTCGTAGGGTAACGGCGGTCTTTCCCTGCGACGCGTGGATGCGGTGTCTCGACGTGACCGAATCTATTCCAGTGCGCCGGTGTTGAGATCGCTTGTTCAATTTCAACCTTCAACCTGAACCGGAGGATGTTTTATTCGCGCGCTCGTTTGCCGCGATCGGACGCGGCTGCCCCACGGAAGTGGGCGAAAGGTTCGCCATGGAACAACGCATTTCTTCATCCAAGGGTTCCATACCGTTCGGGTTCCACAAACCGTGGCCCTATCTACCAAAGGAACACGTGGCGGAGTTCATGCACCAAGCGCTTGAGGAAAGATAATCCAGATGGTAAATTTATAAGGTGTGTCCCTTACGGTGTAACCTAATGGTGTAGAAATCCACGGGGCAGTGGAACACCAACACGATTTTGAATCAACAAATTGCAAGATGTTAACGAGAATATCGTGGTTCTTTTTTAGATCACGGCTATCCATCCTGCAGACTCCGACTCCTCCGTATCGTTCTTTTGTCGGTACTTTCGAGAGTGTCCATTGAATGACCTGCCGCACTTAAGCGATCGCCTCCTCTTCCCCGGTACCGTGGCCCAAAAGAACACGGGGTCTTTGTTGATGTGCAATGCGTCATGTAGCGCACGGGGCCGCAGAGTTTGGTGGAGATCATGTGGGGGGAGAAGACGATGCCTCCGACGCTGACGAAGGATGAGGAGATGTGGCCGGCCGCCGATCTGTGGACGAGGCTTAATTTTATTCCGCTTTAAAAAAATATGTCATAGAATTCAAAGAGTCGTCCCCCGATCGTTCAGCGCGGAGGATGTCTTCCTCGTCGCAGCAGAGAAAAACTAAAATAGGACATAAAATTCAATTGGACAGAAAAAATTATGCCTTATCTGATTGCATACAACAAAGTGTGTATGTTTTGAATGGACTCGAAAACAATATAACTTGGGAGTTTACGGGTTACAATAAAATTACATTAACTCGTGGAAAAAAAACTTACACTTTTAACATTAGCAATACAACAGAATATTCGACAGACATAATATTCGAGATTGCATTGGTGTTCGTTCAATCCATCGTTGATATACTGACGCATTTTTATATATCAATGGATAACCACCAAACTGATATACAAATTTTTGAAAATCAAATCAACACACTTATAGATAAAGTGTTCGGGAAGAATAACCGGTCGCAAGAGCAGGAGCGGGAGCGAGAGGATTACATTACATTACATTACATTACATGTTAAAGTCTACTTGACACCGCGAGGGTGTATGAGACTCTGTGCTTTAAACAAAAAGAAAAAGCACCCACAAAGCAAAAAACCCCATTACATCAGGGGTGTGTCGAGGACAAACAAACCAAACACCCAACCACCGTTTTGGTGGCGTAGGTATTAAACCCCTTAGAGCAGGACCCAGATCTCAACCACTTACAGTGGCGGAGGTAAGAAGCTAACAAATGAGAAGTCTCAAGAAGAAAAAAAAGGGATAATAAATTACGGTGCCACTAAGCAGTCCAGGGCTTCCTGTCTTGCTCTTCTACAAGTAGAAAGATAGTCGGCTAGGTTGCTCCAAAAAGACTTAGTGCCATTTCCATTCATAAAGGTTCTGAATGTGGAATCGCAGAATTCCACATTCCATACGGTTAAGTCGGTATCCTCATGGACATGCCTATAAATATCTGTAAACAGATTCTGGTAGCGGAGGCGAATATCATTATAAAAAGGGCACTCAAACATATGCATTTCATCCTCAGTTTTTTGGAACCCACACATTTGACAGTGTCTCATTGAGCGAGGGATGTGTGCTCTATCCACCACCCTCATTCTTTCTGTGTTCAGCCAATGGGAACCCATTCTAAACTGTGCTATAGAACGAATCTGATCCTGCTTATGTAAGGCGGATGTAAAAGGAATCAAGCCATTCTCATCATTGCTGTTGGCTGCGAACCATTTTTGGTATCGGAGGCGTTTAAAGCCAACCCTTCTCTCATCAGGGATGTCTCTAACTGCATTGGTGTCACTTGGGTACTTAAACCTCCATGACTCAAAAACTTCAGACATAATACCTTCGACATCGACAGCCTCCAAAATGTTGATGTTTTTACTGGATCCTAGCTTGTGGAGAGCACAACGCAAGTCATGAACCCAGCCAGTGTTGGAGTCAAAAGATTCCTCAAGAGCCATTCTAATGAGATCCTCAGGTTCTTTATGTATGGTCTTGTTCCAGAAGCGCAAAGCTTGTTTAAGCCAAGCAAAACACAACGGGGTTCTACCCAGCTCTTCCATGATAATATTAGATGTAGTAGATTGGCAAACACCCAACATTTGTTTAAGTATACCTCTATGCCATTTCTCACAAGCATGGTCATTTGAGATAAGTGTGTTGTTCAGAATAGAAGGAGCCCACACCTCACAGCCAAAATTCAGGATAGGTTGTACAAGAGAATCAAACAGGTGGGTGAGAATATCAATATTGTATATCTCCATAGTATGGCATCGCCTACGAAGCATGTGGTGTGCCTTTTGGGCCTTAGTGAGCATCCTAGAAAAAGCAGCTTTTGCACGATTGCTTGAGTCACCATCCACAAAGAGGGATCCCAAGTAGATAAAAGATAACTTTGTAGAAAGTTGTGCTCCATCATAGACAAATTTGTAACCAGGATCCATGCGGGCCTCATCACAGAATTGTTTGTTGAAAACGACAATCTCAGTTTTCTTTATATTCACAGCCATCTTAGTAGCCTCGCAGAAATCTCTCAGGCAGTCAAGCATCGCTTGCATATCTGCCGGGGATTCTGCCATTATAGCTAGGTCATCAGCATAAAGTAACAGTTGCAGAATCTTTCCCCTAAGCTCAGCCCCTACATTTGGGAGCTTGGATTGGAGGAACGATTCAATTCTATCAATGAACAGACCGAATAGGAGTGGGGATAGGGGGTCTCCTTGTTTAACTCCTACAAGGGATGGAAAGGAGGATCCAATGTCCCCATGTAGGCGAACTTGGAAAACAACATGATTATACATGGACTTCAGAATACTGAGATAGGGGTCCTTGACTCCTAGCCTTGCTAAGCAATCCCATAGCAAGTCTCTGTTGACCCAATCATAAGCCTTCTTGAAATCAACAAAAGCCACAAAGAGTGGTTTTTTCTTTTCTCTATATTTATCTACAATATGGTTAAGAATGAATGATGCATCTGCAGTACCCCTAGGATAAGCGGGTGGTACAGCAGGAGGAAAAAAAGAGAGAGCAGGAGCGGGAGCGATAGGATAAGCGGGTGGTACAGCAGGAGGAAAAAAAGGAAATCTGCAGTACCCCTAGGATAAGCGGGTGGTACAGCAGGAGGAAAAAAAGAGAGAGCAGGAGCGGGAGCGAGAGGATAAGCGGGTGGTACAGAAGGAGGTGCGGAATCAGGAGGAGGCTAAGCGGGTGGTACAGCAGGAGGTGCGGAAGCAGGAGGAGGCTAAGCGGGTGGCACAACAGGATGTGAAGAATCAAAGTAAGATTATAGAACATGCACAACAAAAGAACCGTGTACATAAAGAAATATTAGCAAATTGTAGTCATCAAGAAATTGAATTTAGTGATGGATCACTTTCGGAAAAAGATGTCAGTATAATAATCGATCGTTATATAGAAAAATATGATTGGTCTAAAGTAAATTCAGGAAATTCAGGAACTTCAGAAGGTATGAACGGTATATTTACTATGCTTGTATTGTACAACTTGATGATGAACCAATCTATACTAGTTAATATTATGTCGTTAGAAGAAAAAGAACGCGAAGAACTATTTTCTATTAATAATAGTGGTATGAATGTATATAAAAAATATATATTCGCAGACGAAACAACGAAAGTGACAATTCTAGATAAGCTAACAGAGATGTATGATTCAACAAATTGCACAAGTGGAGATGCATGTCAGGCACCAATTGTAAAAAATGCATGTGATGAATTCCAACAAATATTCAAACAAAAATCAAGGGGCATATTTCTTGCATGTTTCGATGATTCAATTTTAAATGTCATGCCTCCGAACTATACATTTCGTCCAAAATTGTTGACGTACTTGAGAATTAGAGGTGACAATAATCGGAATATAAGTAATGTAAATAAGTTTGGGGTTAGTAGTAAAGATAATTCCACGTACCTTTTAACACAACCAGGTACTAATCAAACGTACGTCGTAGGGCCATTTACAAAAGTGTTTTACCGGGAGTTAAGCAACGATGAAGTTGCCTTCAATTGTACAGAAATAAAGACGTTGCTTGATAAAAATGAATCCGTGTTTGTAGTGGGATATGGTTCGAGTGGTGCAGGAAAAACATCATCTTTGATAAATTATAGATCTGAAGATGGAACTCAAGAACCTGGAATACTTCTTAAAATAATAGATAAATTATTAAATGTAACTTTTGTAGAAATGACAATTTATGAAGATTACTATGGGGAAACAGTAGAAAACAAAACGAACTTTATTTTTAATAAACAGGAAAACGGGAAATTTACACTTATACAAACTCATGAAATAGATCAAACACAAATAAATAAAGGAACATCTCTGGGAGATTGCATAATTAAATTGGTAGACGAACCTGATCAACGTCGCATTGCAGCTACAACAAATAACGTCCAAAGTTCACGAAGTCATGTTATCGTAAAGTTACAACTTTATGATACCAATAAAGAAAATAAAAGAATTATGTATATAGCTGATTATGCAGGGGTTGAGAATATATTTTCATGCAACTCAATTAAAGAACTGATTAAGTTTGCTAACATAAAAAATAATCGTGGTGATGAATTGTTTTATAGAAGTAAAGACAAAAATATAGAAAAATATATAGAAGTTTGCACGTTACATGACAGTCCATATAATATAACACATGATAATATTATTATTACTTCAGAATATTATAAGGACGTAAAAGAAGTAAACGACGTTTTAAAAGACGAATTAAAGAATTTCGACAATTCTATTTTAAAAAACAAGGACGACATATTTATTAAAGAAGAACAAGAAATTATGTTAAACAATTTTCTAGACAATATAAAAAAAACAGAAGAAAAATACAAAGAAATTGATCGAATGAAAAAAGAACATAAAGAAATAACATCTTATGGTAAATAATTGAGTAAACATATATTTAATATTTATCAAAAAAAAAATCCGTTTATTAAACAATTGTTTGAAAATGTAGCATTCGAATATTCTAACTATACCATCATTAACGACACCGTAATATCAAACCAATCGTTAATATTAAAAAATAATATTAACGACACCGTATTATCAAAACCATTAATCCTAAAATTAAATGACGCAAATATAATATTTGGAATAGATAAGCAGAAGACTTTTAATATAATAAATGGTTCTTCAAAGGAAACAATATATTCTTATATTCCTCTTCAAGATAACGCTAATAGTCAAACAGCATCCCAACAAGCGAAAATACTTACAACTCTATATAAAAACCCCAAAGTTATTAATTTTCGAGTTTCTGGGAGAGGGACAAATGTTACCACATTTAAAAATTTAAAATTTGATACAATAATAATTAACATAAATAATATAGAATTTACCTTGTCAGACAAAAAAAATGTTCCTGACGAAATACTTGATATAAGATTCTATAAATCTTATTTCGATACAAATACAACCAACAATCTTTCATTTAAGGAAGTGTATACAAAATGTACAATATCGTTAGTGTCGGGTTCCAATACAACTATACCGACCGATTGGAAAAAACAAATCCAAAATCTTCGTGCCGTCCATTCCTATTATACTAAATGTGTTATTCGTCTTGACGAAATTAGAAAGGTGTGTATGTGTCGTTCCAGCGAGGGCCTCCACATAAACAAATCCATCGAGACGATGCGAAATCACATTTTTACTTTGTTAAAAGCCGACAAACAAAATAGGAGTGCAACATACCCACAATGCACAAATGGATTGTTCCCTGTCTTGCAAAATAAAGCCAAAGATGTACTCAATCCAGTACAACAACCCGGACCTGATATGAATGCTATGAAAATGGCAACAAACAATGATCAAAACATTAATATCGTCGTATTTGGAGTTTTTAATAATTCTCCTGTACCATCAGATAAGGTCGAAACAACTTTATATGTCGATATTAACCATCTCAAATACCTCTACAATTGTTATTACATAAACCAACAATATAAATTGGATACTGTATCCAAATCCCAAATACCCACCGTATTAAGATTTTTTCTAAAATATTACTTTAATGAAGACACAATAAAGAAAGGTATTACAATTGAATTAGAACGCATTTTGAATATTGAGATTCCCATAAAAAATGTGCAACAGCAAGAAATACATTCAAAGATTAAAACATATATTTCAAAATTGAAAAACTTTAATAGTGTCCCTGAAATTAAACTCATTATAGAAATGATTCAACGAGAAAACAATACGAGCCCCCTTGGAACGTTAGAATTCATGGACCACATGTCGAAGATGAATTCGGAAATCAAACCAGTTTGCCGAACATCCGAAGATATCATAACTGATTCGACAAAGCTAGAGATGAATGCAGTTTTGAAACCTTCACAAAAGATTTAATAATCAAAGTAGATAACATGAACTCCGCCACGTGTTCCTTTGGAAGATAGGGCCACGGCTTGTGGAACCCGAACGGTTTGGAAACCTTGGAGTGAATGCGTTGTTCCATGGCGAACCTTTCGCCCACTTCCGTAGGGCAGCCGCGTCCGATCGTGGAAAACGAGCGCGCGAAGAAAACATCCTCCGGCTCAGGTTGAAGGTTGAAATTGAACAGGCGACCTGCGCATTGGAACTCTACTACAGTCGGCGGAACAGTAAAATGAAACATCCCAATAAACGCATTGCACATCAACAAAGACCCCGTGTTCTTTTGGGCCACGGTACCGGGGAAGAGGAGGCGATCGCTTAAGTGCGGCAGGTCATTCAATGGACACTCTCGAAAGTACCAACAAAAGAACGATACGGAGTCTGCAGGATGGAGAGCCGTGATCTAAAAAAGAACCACGATATTCTCGTTAACATCCTGCAATTTGTTGATTCAAAATCGTATTGGTGTTCCACTGACCCGTGGGTTGCTACACCATTAGGTTACATTTCATTTTACTGTTCCGCCGACTGTAGATAAGGAATAATTTATTTTTTCTGTCAAATGTAGATGTATGTCCTCTTTTATGCTGCTGCTGCTGCTTCTGCAAAGATACGGTCAAATGATCTGCGACCACATCTCCTCCTCATTCTTCAGCGTCAATGTTCCCCGCATGATTCTCGGCGACCCCGTGCACTAGGATAGCTATAATTATTGGAGGTGGACCAAAGGGTCGCGAAAGCACGTCGTACACGGTGTCTAGCAACCGCATCACCCGGCGATACATGCGCGCGTTACGGTAGTTCCATAGCATGCGCCAAGACCCCATAAGTTGCCCCTGCAAAGTGCGCACTATATCTATTCCGTAAGCTCCCCCCCACCCCATACGAGCGTTCGAGCACGAAGCGCCCAAGAAGGAGAACATCGCGTACGTCGCATGCAAGCGGAAGTCTACGTTTCGAGTATACAAGTAACCCTCAGGACCATCAGGACCCTCAGGACCCTCAGGACCCTCAGGACCCTCAGGACCCTCAGGACCCTCAGGACCCTCAGAATCCTCATGACCCCCATTACCCTCAGGACCCTCAGGACCCTCGGAGGGTCCCTGTGGAATTTGAAATAGCTCACCGATAGTCTGATCGCAGTCATGTATATTTGCATGTGGTGGAATGACGGCTGTCCAGTCTCCTTCGAATTGGACCTTTTCGTAAAGGTCCATTGCATACGTGAGCACCATGGACGAGTATATGATTGTGTTCAAAGCGCGATAGCACAATACCTCAACCGGCACCTGCGAGACGACGTCTCGATGCCACCCTCTTCTCCAGGTCGCGCCATAGAGAGTCGAGCGAGCAAGCATCCGGAACACGTCGTCGTCCATACATATCTCGGTGGTACTGTATGAAGCCGGGTAGTTCCCGGTCGAGGCACTTGCGCAGTAGACGCTTCTTCATTGGAAGGACGGCGTCGCGGCACGCGCGTGACGTCAACAACAGACTACCGATGTCCCCGCTACCGATACATATTCCATCATCGGGAGACCGGAAAGGATTGTGATAAACCAACTGGTGCATCAAGATCGGCAAGATGTCGTCCTCGAAAGTCGGCGGCATGTATGACTCCGCACTTGTATTACTCTAATATTTGTATTATAGAACATTTAAAAAATACGACCCACGTTCCGCATGTACTGGTGGTGGATCGTCGCAACAAACATTATTTGCGCGGAATGCCACACAAAAAAATAACATGTACAGAAACATAAGAAAAACACATGAGTGCTGCAAACATAACAATTGGGGCTGAGACTTCTCGGGGGCAGGGGCAGCAGGGGTCGGCTGCTCCGGGGCAGGGGCCGGCTGCGGTGCATCAGGGGCAGCAGGGGCAGCAGGGGTCGGATGCTCCGGGGCAGGGGCCGGCTGCGGTGCATCAGGGGCAGCAGGGGCAGCAGGGGCAGCAGGGGTCGGCTGCTTCGGGGCAGGGGCCGGCTGCGGTGCATCAGGGGCAGCAGGGGCCGGCTGCGGTGCATCAGGGGCATGTGAATGCGGCCCCTGCTACTCAGGGGCAGGGGCAGCTGCAGGGGAATGCGGTTCAGCAAGTAAATTCGGGGCAGTCTGTTACGGGGAATGCGGCTGCGGGGCAGGGGCGGGGGCAGGGGAATGCTCAGCAGGCGGCTGTGCAAACCGTATCGATGGCACAGACGAAGCTAGGGTATAGTTTGAAAATAATGAACGATAACGACTTTATCAGAAATGGTACACTTGACCTTTTAAATAAGTCTGTTGCCGATACTTTAAAAAGTTTGGTAAATTTACATTTAAGTATTACGGTTCCGAGTGATTTTACCTTTTCAGATAATGTTGACCAATCCTCCGACCTACAAAAGTCCGCTTATATATGTTACGCATTCTACGAGATTGCCATGTGGAAAAATCAGGGACTAAACGAGGCCATACGTCCCAATGTCAACGATGTTGGTGAAGACGCAGAAATTTCAAAAAATCCGCCGGGAGGCAGGAACGCCCATTTTATGTCGTTGCTTGGAAACACACTCATTTTCACATGCGGTAATTGCAACCCACGAGTTTGATTTGTTCTCTATTTTCACCGAATGAACAATCGCACGTGATCTTCGCAACAGTGCACGCCCTAACCATATCATCGTATTCATCCTCTCCCCAAGGATACAAGGATTGCCGCATGCACACGCCCCGTATGTCGGACGCGACTAGCAAGTCACCGTTCCGTATGTCCCCTCCCTGTCCACACACTAGCACCCCCCCCTCGCCATCAGAGTTCACACTGACCCGCCCTAGTAGAGAGTCTTTTCCCGGCAGGCGCGCGATCACGGTGCCCACCTGAAATTCCCTCCCTCCGTCGTTCGTATGCACTGTACTCACAACGCCGAAGACGCGCGGGTCCCGAGCGCGACGGCAAAGCGTCACCACTGGCAGAGCCTCGTCCACGTCGAGGAGGTCCTCGCACCCGTCGAGGTCGCAGGACGCGCCGGTGGCCACCACCACAGCGCCAGGCCGCAAAGCAAGAAGATCCTCCCCCTCCGCAACCCGGCACCGACTGTGAAGTTAAGCACTCCGGGCCTGAAGGACCCCGTTAGACGCGTGGACACCCCATCTTCAGACAGGAAGACCAAGTCTTTGGAGGCGACATCACCAAAGACAGCCCACGACGAGGGGCCCGAGAAACGAGAGCGCTCCGCCTAGACGCGTTAGGTCCGCATTAAGTTCGAGCGTGTACTTGTTACTCTGGGCTGATCGGTATCCGCACACGCGGTTAATGACGTTGATCTCTCCCTCGCTGGCAGTCTGTGCACCTGCACCGATCGCGAGGGAGAGAGCACCTCCCGCCGTCGCGCCGGCGCCGATGGCCACTCCCCCTTTGGCACCGACACTCGATGCGGAGCCTATCGCCACGGCATCCTCGACGTTCCCCGCGCCAACGTCTGCGGCGCATCCCACGAGAGTATTCGCCCTGCCGGAGACAATTGTCGCGCCAGCGAGAGCTCCCACGACCGTCGTCGCGCCACCGCCCACCAGCGAGGTCGCCGACGAGTACCCGATGACGCAGTTGTAAGAGGAGGCTATGCGCAAGGAGGACTCGCCCCCTACGACCACATTGTATGAGCCCGTGCGTGAATACAACGCCACCTGGTACCCCAAGAAGGAGTTCATGATGCCTACGGATTGTGGCGCTGCGTTGTAACCGACCGACAGAGACTGATTCTGAGTCGTCGCGATCCCCCCCCCCCTTCGATTGGTCCTCGCCCGTGAGATTCGCGTTACCGGAAGAAGATATAGACATTTAAAACCACTAAAATGAAGCATCATTTAATAACTTGCAAATATCGGCCATTTTACTGTTGATGGTGTATTAACTGGTTGAAGCGGTGTATTAAATTCTTGAAGCACTTTCACCATCTTATCAACACTATCTTGAATTTGTTTGTTGTCTTCCCTATCATTGATGATGTATGTGTTGACGCGCCCGATAATGTAATGGACTAACAATTCTGCCATGTTGTCGTTGTCTGTACACAAATTACTGTAATTGACATTGATGAATTCATCCTTATCTAACTTCAATTCGAGGACATTATCGGTAAATGTGACTGTAAAATTCTTATTGTATGTTTCTCGTATTTTGTTGAGATGTTGTTCCATAAGTTCCTTCAAGTAGTCGGACACGCAAGGAGGAGGAGGTGTTTTCGCAGCCATGTTTTATTACACATCTGTCATACATTTTATACCAATTTTAATTGGGTGTACCCGCTCGACTGTAGTACACTCGACGGAACACTTAAATGAAACGTCTCTGTGTACGGCTACACCGGAGTGTGCTTGACCTACATTCGGCGGAACAGTAAAATGAAACATATATCAGATGGAAATAAATGTACGACATCGCCGTTAGAAATTTGGCGTTAAGAATGGTCGCTGACTTGGGATTTCGTACATGGTGTCCAAAACTTATTTGAGAACAACTGTATTCATGAGCTTCAGCGCCTCCACGGCCTCGGCCTCGAGGTAGGAAGTCGGGTACTTTGTGACGCACTGTGCATGGTCGGTCATCCTCTTCGGCTTGGTTGAGTGCGACTTCTTGGGAAGAATCTTCTCCGGATGTGTTTGAGCCCCGAAGCCAGGATGTGGTGTTTCGATGAATCTGAAGACGCCCATGTAGATTGGTTTGTTCCCTGCACAAAATATGGTTTGCCACATCATGGACGCGATGTTGCTGTACATGCTCATCCGGACGAGCACCACTTCGAAGTCGCCGGTGATTAGCATGTTGTACACATGCGGGTCGCAGATGTGGTTCGGGACGAAGACCGTGTACTCCGTGCCCCCCTTGATGATGTACACACTCAACGCGTGGATGCCTTGCTGGCTGTAGATGGAGAGGATCGATCTCGTGGCGAAAAGTATGTCGTTCACGTAAGGATTCATTGATGCAATTTACAATTCTCACTTGAGAATATCCATCATTTATACAAGTTTTGTGTGTTTGCATGAATTGAATCACCCAAATAGTGACACGCCTGCCACCGGGTCGCCGTAGTAGTTGGAAGGGTGCGCCGCAATTACAAACATACTTTGTTGCACCCCCCCCTTGCTGATGGTATTGTTGCTGTACACGTGTCTGACGATCTCAAGGTCTCCACTATCGGCTATCTCAAAACCGTAAGAGACTGTAACGTTGTTGTTGCTGAACCCGCGCTCGATATGAAACCCTCCTCCTCCTACACGCCACCGAGAAGGTCGCGTAACACCGTCGCCGTCCGTGTACTGCTGAATCCAACGCAAAGACCGCTCCGATTGATTGCCGCTACTTGACCCGACGACTATCCCTGCACCGATAATGTCGTTATCTACGTATGCAGGTACTGTAGGGTCCAGAGGATGCGCGAGCTTGATGAGCTTGTCTTGAACGACTAGCTCGACGGAGGTGATGGTCTCTACACCGCCCCGCACGTAGACGTTCTCATTCACGGTGATGCTGTTCGACCCGACCGTAATAACGTCCGGCGTCCCGAAGGCGCCGATGGAGACGGTAGACGAGAGCGACTGGATCTCCAGGTTGGAGTCGCTCACGAAACGCATCTTCCCTTCCGCGATGGCGCCCACGAGCGGGTCTTTGTTGTCATGTGTCTGCTGGTTCGGGAGCGATCCCATGAGGAGGTAGGATGCCGCGGGGTCCTCAGGCATGGTTGTGTTGGCACTGCCGCGGAAGAACCAGAGGGAGCTGCGCGCCACGAGGGACATGTTTTATAAAGGTTCTCAAAAATATTCCGAGTAGCCTCTTTGGTAAACAGTTCAACCCCCAACGTTGCCCCAAAGCAACGATCTGCAGTTTTTTCGAGTACAAAAGGTGTGTCTGTCCCCCAACATAAGAGTCTGATTATGTCCAACAACATCCAGAATCTCGCTGATAACGGAGTATTTGTCGTCAAACCCGATTGGATAACAGAAACAATCAGGGACCAATTGCGCGAAGAGTTTATCCAGACTTGCCGCGAGTTTCCAGAGTTTGAAAAACCCAAGGATGACGTGTACGTTCTGGGTGGATTTTCTGCACTCGGTAATCCGGCGTCGTTTCACAACCCGTTTGTGAGGAAACTAAGAGAATCGGTTATGTGGACAGTCGCACCTATTCTGGAACCACTCGCCAATGGAAGAAATCTGGAGCAGATTATGGACAGGATGATGTTCAGAACCCGAGGGAAGGTCGTCGCAAGCGAAAGTTGGCACAGGGACGAAGCTCCTGAAGCCGCCGATGAAGATGCCGTTTTTGGAGGGTGGATCAATCTCGACGACACGGATCACCATTTTTCGTGCATCCCAGGATCTCACAAGGGCGTTTCAAAGCATTCGGGGTTTGGAAAAGAGAAAGTGGTGGACAGTGTTACAGTCGGCGGAACAGTAAAATGAAACATATATCAGATGGAAATAAATGTACGACATCGCCGTTAGAAAATTGGCGTTAAGAATGGTCGCTGACTTGGGTGTGTTAAAAACTTCTGTGTTTACGAACATCAGTCGTTCTACTCTGTGGAGGTGGAAACGCTTTGGTGTAAATCGAAAACGACGTGAATTTGTAACCAAGCTTTTTGAGACGAACAAAGATTTGTTGAAATTGTTTTTATTGTCAACTCAATGCACAACCGCAAGAGGTGTTGTTGCATTTTTCAAAAGTACTCACAATTTACGATTATCAACTAAAACAGTGTATCGTTTCATAAAACTCATTGGTTTTACAAGAAAAAGGAGCAAACTCCGTGGACAGTGTAAAGGGGACTTAGTTCCACTTGTGGGTACACCATAGTTTGTTGATGGCAGTTTTTTCAGATGGTAGGAAGGAGTTCGTTGTGAAGAAAGGATCTGTGAAGAAGACGGACTTCGCTGCATTTATTGACTCATTGAGTTTGTGCAATAATTCAGTAGTAATAATGGACAATGCCAGTATCCATAAGAACTTGGTCCTCAGAAGCCCCGTAAATATTTGTTACACTCCTCCTTACAGTCCAGAATTCAATGCTATTGAGCTGTGCTTCGCTAAGGTGAAGAAGGACTTTCGTCGATTGAACTATATACCAAACGATACAAAGACGCACGTGTCTGATATGATTTCCTTAGCATTCAGCAACCTCACTGATAAAATCATTATGGGTTGTTTTCACCACGTATGGAACACGTATGTGATGTTTGTATAAAGAGTTCTGTGATGTACAAATTATGTAAGATGGCAACGAAACCTCCGACAGTCGCGAAATTGAAGGAGCTACTAAAATTGGCCGAAGTAGCATACTCCTCAAAGGACAAGAAGGACGATATTGTCCGTTTATGCGAAGACAATGGTCTCATCGCCAGACCCCCTCCAGAGTACAAGACGGTGGAAAAGATGTGCGTCGTGAAATGCGCCCTGAAGAAGGCAATGAGTCTTGACGATGAAGAATTCGGTAAGTTCAGGGGGCATGTGGATCAGCTCGTCAATGTGGTGAGCCGCATGTTACGGCGTTCCAGTCTGGTGCTGACTTTCCATGTCACGAGGCTCATGGAGGGCGACCTGCCGATTCCTAATATGTACGATATGAAGGATACCTACTGGAAGGATTGGCTAAGGATCGGAGTTGACGACGTCTTTCCAGATGAAGAGAGTAGAATATCATACGAAGCTGTGAAAGGCGTAATCGGAAAGGTGCTTGGTAGCGATGACCCTGACTACATCAACTCCTACCCTATCTATTTCGACCAGGTTTTGAACTATGCCGGTCACACATTGAGCACTGTCGTGTCGAACAACGCATGGGTTCCTTTGGTACCTCGTCTGACCCGCCTCACTAAGGATACTTTGAAGGCATTGGGAGCTCCAAAGACCATCCGTGTGTACGACGTGATGAGGGTCATCCAACAAGAAATACAGGAGATGGAATCTTGGCCAGAGTCTGTTCATGAGTACGTCCGTGAAGTTCGAGTCAGGCTGAAAGTTCCAGATGGAAGTCGACTTGATGATGACTATGGCAAAGACATGGACTTCCCAACCATGGTCCGGTTCAATTATTGGATGCAGACACGGTTGGAGGCTATTGGTGCACGTCGTATCCGGTTGATGCCCATCTTTAATGTCCAACGGGCGCATGTCCGCCTTGACATGAAGACCCTCGTGAACCTGTTCAGGCACGTGTTCCCCAAAGACCCAAACATCGTCGAGCTTTCAAAGTGGGAAAATGTAAAGGATCCCGACCGCTTCATGTTGCCTCTGAAGCCTTCAGTTAAGAAGAAAAAATCATGTGGTCCTCGTGAATGGGAGGCATACAAGTTGGCCCAACAGAAGTACGATGCTGACGTTAAGGATATCAAGGCTACTGACGAGTACAGACATGCAAAGGGTAGGTATGACACGCTCGTGAACGCCCAAAAAACAGTCGCAGGTTCCTTCTTCAAGAAACCACCTGTCAAGACGGGGTGGGTGTTCGATTGTAGCATCTGTACTGACGGAGTCTCATTGAGCATGCAGTACAGCAAGACAGTACAGGTTCGTGTATCCGATCTGAAGAAGACAAGTAAGAGGTCTCGTGACGAGGAAGGTATGAGCGTCTCAGAACAGTATGACCATAAACTCAAAACGACATTGCCCGATATGGATATCGTCGTTCTGGGTGTAGATCCTGGTAGGAGCAACATCGCTACAGTCACGTATCTGGCAGACGACAAAAGCAAGATATGGAAGCTTACACGCGGAGCTTTTTACCACAAGTCTGGTATCAAGAAACAGAAAAAACAGCAAGAAAAACGTTTCTCAGACATGATTCCTAGATGGGAGTCTCTGCGTGAAAATGGAGCAGCGTTGAGTACATCCAGGAAGGATGATATCTCGGCTTACTTGAAAAATTACGCTACGTTTTCCGACGAGTGGTGGAGGATGGCACTCCGTCGCAGAGAATCCCGAGACAACTTTCAGAGGTACATTGGCAAGCGCAAGGCTATGGACTCATTTTGGGCAGGGATCAAGCGCAACATGAAGTTGGATCATCCTGACCTGAGGGTTCGCGTAGCATATGGTTCTGCAATCACGAAGCTGAAGGCTACCGGACCAGGAGAGGTAGCTGTGCCTACGGGATCTATGTTCGCTTCCTGCAAGCGCCTCTTCAAAGAGGAGGTTCATGTGACAGATGAGTTCAAGACGACTCTCATGTCTTGGGATACCGGTGCCAAGAAGGAATGTGTTTACAAGATTCCAAGTGTCCAAATAACCACGAAAGGTCAGATTCGTCTAGGTTACGAGTTGTTGGGTCACACCCCATTGAAGGAGACTCCAAAGGTCTCTTATCGCGACCAGTTGGCGGTGAGGGTGTACTGCACACGTAAAAAAATCCAAGAAAAACACAGGAGGGGTGGCTTAGCCCCCTCTCTTGTCGACAACAACTCGATCAAGCGGTACCCTGAGGTACGAGGACTGCAATTCTCTCCAGAAACCAGCACTTACTCGGACCGGGACCGCTCCTCTGCTCTCACAATCGCAAGGCTGCACTGCATGGAACTGTTGGGTCAAGGGAGACCGCTTCCATTTTGCAGGGATGCGTGTTGTTGGGCTACAAAAAAACATGATGGTGTTCCACTGCAATGTGGGTTGCTACACCATAAGGTTACACCATAAGGTGTACCGTACACTCCAGAAAGCGGTTTCATTTTAGTATTCCGTCGAGTGTAACAAGCATCAGATCCGGGTCCCACCAGGCCACATCATCATATTTTTCGAGTGGATTCTACACGAAGTGAACAGGTCAAATGTTCCGCCAAAAGGGATCGTTCGTTTGTTTCTGGGTTGGCGTCTCACCAATAGCACGCGGAGTCTCTACGATTTGAAGGACATTTTCATGAACCAAGCCGTTCCAAAACTGAAGTCGGATCAGACTCCCATTTATCACAGAAATGTGTGGGTCGACGCACTCGAGAGTTTTTCGGCAACCTTCAAAGAGAATTGTATCGTCAAAGACAATCTCAAAGGCAGAGACGTCAAAATCGTCCCGATGCACATGAAGTCGCTGAGAAGCATTGGCGTCCCCATGTACAAAGAGTACACGTCAAGAGAATGTCTCTTATACGTTCCGGGAAAGCGATGGGATTTGGAAGTTCCGTGCTCAGAGACTTCGAGGGTCGATACACTAGAGTTTTAAACATCGTTGACGCGCCGGTACATGACCTGTTGCAACCTCCGTGCGCACGACATACTTGCGTCCCAGCGTGTGGCGCCATGTGATAAAAACTAACTCCATACCGGGATCGGGAGTGACCGTGAGCACCGGATCGAGTCCTTCATTGTTGTACAGGACCGTCTCGCCTCCCTGCAAGTCTCCGCCGGTCAGATACAACAACACCGTGCACAGTTCATTGTTGTACAGGACCGTCTCTCCCTCGTCCCGCGCAAAGCATGTGTCCTTGGGGGTGCGGAATTCGTCGCCTGGTCTGTACCTCGAGAAGCGCTTTCGCCTGACCGGAGAGGGAGGCGTTGTTACACTCAGACCGGTCAATAATGTTACAGTATATTGAATCAATTCCAATTCTCAATGTACAACTTGGACCGACGGTCGATTGTTGTACACATTGCTGCAAAGTTTGAGGAGAGTGGCCAATACTTGCGAATGTAAGCCACATGACAGTGTAGTAGATAAACACAGATTGAAATAAATGTCAACTCAATGCACAACCTCAAGAGGCGTTGTTGCATTTTTCAAAATTACTCACAATTTACGATTATCAACTAAAACATTGTTGCAGATGTAAGACATCATCGCGCTGTTGAAAACTTAAACATCAGTCGTTCTGTGGATGTTGAACCACTTTGGTGTTAATCGAAAACGACGTGAATTTGTAAGCAAACTTTTTGAGACGAACAAGGATTTGTTGAAATTGTTTTTATTATTAAACACACAACCGTCAACATTGTGAGCGCATTGATTCTTCAGACCTGCACGCCCATGAAATGATTGGAGAGCACAGCTTGGAAGAGCATGCGGTAGTACGGGACTGCAGAGACGATCATGAAAATGAACAATAACATGTCCGCGAAGGCCCGTATCCCCCGGATGCCCACGTCGCGGTAGCGGAGACTTCTGTTTCTCTGCAAAGACGACGCTACCATGATACCGACAGTTGCGGATAGAAGGACGGATAGGGCATAGTCGTATACGAGCAGCTTCACGAGCGTCGTGCTGAACACGTTCACAAAGGTTCCGGTTTTCTCGATACTGGTAACGTAGTTGGAGAAGACAACGAGGAGAATGATAAAGCAACTTGTCAACACGACGTTGATCACGACCGCAATGATCACGAGGTATTGCAGGTCTGGTGGGGTTTTGTGTGACTCGATGAGCGCGTCGTCTAGGTACATTTTTTTGACGAACTGCATTTGGAATATCCTCTCCGCGATGTACACGGATATCCATATGATCATGAGTTGCAAACAATTTGAAAAGGGATAGTATAATCACGCTAGATTTGTCCATTGTCTCTTCTTTACGTAGAGTGTAAGTGTATTTACTCTGGTTGTACACTTGTTTTCAAAAATAAAATGAATATTATTTAAGAAAACTATTCAATGTCAGGCATTCGTGGTGAAGACATTGACGACGAACATGGGCAACACAACATTCCTCCAAGCGTATGGGGCCCCCCATTATGGAAATCTATACACTACGTTGCCCTGGGGTACCCGGCGAACCCCACGCCTGAGGAGAGACGGGTCTACAAAACGTTCTTCGACCAGATCTTGGAACACTTGATCCCGTGCCACGTGTGCAGCGAGAACTACCACAGGCATCTTGTAGAGCTCCGAGTGCGTGTAGTGTTTTTTACGTGGAGTGACAAAAAAAGGTTCTCTTCCCCTGATGGTTTGTTTGATTGGACGGTCGCGCTGCACAACCTTGTGAACCGAGTCACCAGTAAACCCATTCAGAATTCTGCTGAGATGCGTCGCCATCTCATTCATGCGGGAGCTAACTCATGTCATCCGAACCAACGCCGTCGTTCAGGCGGAAACAATGATTATTACAACAACAACCATTGGTTGGCCATATTGCTTCTTGACCGGCGTTGGCGTCGCCATTTCCGTTATGTTGTTAATATTGAGATCTCAGAGAATCAGGTTTCCGGGAGTCACGAGAACACGAGGTCAATGAGCGTGAACATGAACATGCTCCCTATCGCCACCGCCGCGGTTACAATGCCTAGAGAAAGCGGTGTTGCGGCTTGATTGTTATGCGAAAGACCTGACGGAGAAAGACCAAATGGCGTAATAGATCCGTGTACATCAAATAGTGGTAGTCGTTTCACTATGAATATGAGGATCATGGCCAACATGAAGAAGACTGACGCATAGATAACGCGAGCTGGCATGATCGGTGGCATTGTAGGTGGTGCTTGTTGGAGAGACATTGATATTTTTTCTTATTCACCTTTTTTACATTTTTTTCAAGCAAAAAAAAATGGTAATGGTTTTTTTGTGATGCCAATTAAAAGATGTTGTTTAGGGAGCACCCCGAGTACCAGTCTCTACGGGGTCTGAAGACCGGCCATAGCCGTTTGATATTTTCCACGTTCGGAGACATCGATCTAGACAGCCCTTACCTTACTGGATTCAATGTGAGCGGCGGCTCGAAAGCGGAGGCAAACATCACCGGTCTCATGCGCAGGTGCTCGCACTTCATTTTCGACAACTTCTCGAACAAGCAGTACCCGGACTTCCTCAGCGGTTCCTTAAACTTAAACATGACAAAGGTTCTGCGCCCCAACCACGGCAGCGGGAACCATGTGAGGCAGATGTTCTTCGGGATGTCATCCCATAACATGATGGCGATGCACAAGAAGGCGTACGCGGGCGTCCTGGGAATAGACAGAGGAAGCTCTCGGGATTAGACATCCTGAAGAGGTACCTCGCGTTGGTGGGTGGCGCTGGTTCATGCAGGTGGCGAGGATGGGCGAGTACAAGACGTGAACAGAACATTGTGTTGAAATTTAAGAACGGGAGCTTCCGGTACGTGTACGAGTTGCTGTCGGACAACACGCAGCTCATAGACGCGTTGGTACAGGACAAGTATCTGGAGAATCTCTTGGGCATCCAGAACGTGTACTCCATGGCCATTTACAGATTAGTCATGCGGCGGCTCTAGACCCCTCAGGAACTGACAAGTGCATTAGGGACTTCATCGACACGGTCGCCCTCTGGGCGTGTATTAATAGACGAGACCATGTACAAACAACGTTGTGGCCGAGCCGTTCGATCCCTCAAACCAGATGCAAGCTTCCTGATATGAACGAACTGGTCACGGGGGGGATCTGCATTTTTGACCACTGTCAGGTAACTTCTCGACTTTTATGAAAAGTTACAGTGCCATGTACTACCTAAGCGCGCTTGCCTCTAACGGGGTCCTTCCGGCAACCATCAGGGCGCTGAAGAAGCGTATGGAGGCAGTCACGATCCACACGATCGCCGTGTCTCTCGACTTTACGGGACACGGCGGCGTTGAATGCGCGAAATTAAGACGACTTACCATAAGGCGCGGTCCGTCAGATTTATGGGGACACCAAGGAACGCATCCAGCTCCTGACCAACTCGACTCGATCTTCCGCCTCTTCTTCGGGCATGTGTACGACGGGCTCGCTGTCCTCGAGGTGAAGCTAACGACTCGTTGAACCCGGTGTTGAAAGCGTACCAAAACAGACCATCCGGTACGACATCGTCAAAGACTTGGGAATAAAAAACAGTTAGATACACGGTACTGTACTGCGTGGCGTGCGACACGATGTCCGACGAGACCCGCCGGTCGCCGGTGATGTGACTTCACGCAACGACGGCGTTGACGTGGCCCGTGAACACGAAGACAGACCCGCCGAAGAGCGTGGGTTGCATGTTGTTGTGTGCCTGGCCTAATCTGGCGGAGCCGGATGTGAAGGCGTGCGCGTGATTGCCTGCGGCGCTGACTGCGAGCGCCGTCGGCGTGGTCATCACGTTGAGTTCACCGGTGTTTGAATCTGTCGTCGTGTTCGTCCGGTCCCGTCCGCGACGCAAAGCCGGCGTTGCCCTGGCCGCCTACCGCGTTGGTGGCGTGGAGTGCGCGCCCTCCGCGTCAGTAGTGCCGCTGTGCACATGGCTGGGCATCTCGAGCCACCAGCGTGTGCGTTTCATCACCCACGACGCGCCCAGCGTCGGGGCGTCAGACCGCCCCCCCCCGGACCCACGCTCCCATTACGCGGCTGCGGAAATTGGGCAGCTTGAAGTCTTCGCCTCCCCCCCCGAACGCGGTGCCAACGACATCAAACAAATCCTTGTACTGCTCTGGCGACAGGGAGCGCCCGTCGCACAGCATCCAGCCGCAGAGTCCGCTTGGCGACAGACCACTTGTAATCCCCCAACGTGCGGGACAGCGCGAAAAGGCGAACCGGGAGGCCTTCGCCCGCATGCAAGCTGGTGCGCCAGGTCGTAGATGTTTTGCATGTTTAGTTTAATTATACAAGAAAACATTTTCGTTCCGAGTGGGTGACAACAACGTATTACCCCCACCGATTATTTTGATGTTTAATTATTGTTCCGCCGACTGTAGATACACAATTGTGGGACGCCTTACCGGTGAGTGTAGTCCCTCCTGTATTCGTTTCTGCTACGACATTCAGGTGCCGCTTCATCCAATTCATCTAATTCTTTGATGAATCGTCGGTGACCGCATTCATCGATACAGTTACTACGGGGATACTCGCGCCTCTACCACGTCGATGAGTCTAAGAACTCGTCACTGGAGGCTCGCAACGCAAGTGTCCGAGCATCGCGATCGTGCAGCGTAGAGCATCAGATGACAGGAAGTGTGGCGTCGCGCAGCACGTCCATCGGAAAGAGTAGAGGCTGGCCAATCTCGCACGAAATCCTGTGGCCTCTTCCATTGCCGGGTCCAGGAAGTGAATATGGATGGTTCTCCAGAAGCCCAAGACGCATCAGTCCGAACGACAGGAGAGTCTCGCAGTTTATTCGCACCCACAAATTAAGGTGTTGTGTGTGGAGTGGAACATCACGCCAAACACCAATGGACGCCGCGACACACACGATATCTTCAGGAAAATATCTCTCCTAAGCTGGGTTGTTTCTTGCGTTCTTATGTACCACAGATCCTCCTCAAGCAAGCGGGAGTGCATGGCGTTGTTACTGAATTGAAAGTTCGTCCATTCCGGACATCACGCGCATTATAAGAGCCCTTGCCTCTTTTTTTTTGTTTTTTTTTTTCCTTGCCCCCGTCTTCATACGCGTTTGGAGGTTTTCACAAACCACTGATCGTCGACATGAAGGTTGTGGTGGTGTGTTGCGCACATTACGGAGAGTGGGTCCAAAAAAACTGCAACATTCATCTTCTCGATCTAACGTACGATGGTGGAATTTCCGAATCCTCCCCAAGAAGATGTTGTTCGCGTCTCTAGATGACGCCGACGCCAGTTTTGGCAGCATGGCACACGAGCATAGTCAGTCTACAGAGCCGACGAACGGATCCCATGAATATAGGATCGGTGCTGCCTTGCGTAGTGTGTGAGCCCGAACAAAAACGTTGAGGGCAGTGAAGACATCGTCCATAGCACTGGCGGTTCACTTGTTGCCGGTCACAATCTGTGCCTTGCATAAACATCTAGAATGGGGGGTGTGGGGTACTGGGACGGGGGGGGGGGGGGAAAACCTGTCTACCAAGGTGGGGGGGCGGTCCTCCTGATGTCACGAGTTTGTACTAGAGAGGCACGCGTACTCCCCCACTCTCTCCGATATCTGACCACTACTAGGATTGACTAGAGTCTTTTGACGATAGATCAATGTGTGTTTCAGCGCAACCAAAAGATCGAGACGCCATAAATCCTTTTTAGAATTGCAATTGCAGTTGTGTGGTTTTCTTCTAATCGCCGCTGAAGAAACAATGTAAAATGATCCAAAAATACAATGTAAATTTGAGTTTAGGTTTAAAACTGATTTGTCTGTTTAAGTATCATCTGGCCGCTATGTCTTCACAAGCAATAACAACACAACGCCGTTTGTGTGAATAACGTACTCACACTAAAACGTGCAGTAGAAGGCAACATCAATACACAAAACGACCAATCCCATGGGAACATCAATTCGCACATTCTGAATAACAACAATTCGCCATTTGAATAACACCAATTCTAATTCAATACAAATAACAATCGAGTTGTGCAGCGGTGGGTTGTACAAGACGGCTAAACGGGGTGATTGCGCAAACATTCGTCTCAGATTTTGAAATGTCCGCCATCAGAGAGGCCATCTGCTCACTTCGCTAGCCATGCAACAAATAAGGGATGTGCTCATTCTTCCTCACTGCGAAGCGTTCGACGAGCAGCTATGCGGTAATAGCAGCGGACGCTCCGTCGTCACTGCGATGTTGGTAATTCGGGCTATCGCAGCCTCGTCTTTACATTGTCATATTCTTTAAGGTGATGACAAGGTAAGTAAGAAAGTCTCAAACGAGGATAAATGTGTGTTATTCTTCTTCATAAGAGAACCGCTTATCCGTGAATCCATTAACATTATTTAATAGCGTAATTTCTAAGAGTGAATGCTATGGTAATTGACGGCGAGTGAATTGCTCTTGTACAGACGGAGAGGCTTGAACGTCGCCGAGGACATCTCCTCCCGGATGCAACCGTCGTCACAACGATCAATCGGCCGTCTGAGGGACGACAAAGGATATATCACTCTCATCGCCACCATACGCGAACGATATGCATCGCAACTCGCCAGGTAGCAATTGTCAAGACGAGGCAGTTGTAGCACACCCTACCTGCAGCGAAACGGACCGGGTATGCAAATAGAAACAGTCACGGACACAGCCGTGGACACAATTTGGACCCAGCATGGATATGTTGCGTTTGTCGGTTCCTATGGGGGGCTCCCCGGGGTAGAGGAGGAGGGTCATCCCGGTATGTTGGTACCATCGGTAATAACAGGACTCGACAATTATTCGTTGGCATCCTCCTCACAGGAGGTGCCACCAAATTATTCGGCATCATCGGTCCTCTTTTCGGCGGTGAAGGTAGCTCGAACTCATCATCGAATTATTCTCCAAGTCCTGATGTCTTTGTTGAACAGCTGCCGGAAGCGAACTTCGATAAAGTGTCGACAAATTGGAAATATGTGTGAGAGACGCAATCGATTATCTCAAGTAATGACGCCGGACTCATCGCGTGTGAGACGACTCATCGCATGTGGACGATCATCGCATGTGGACGACTCATCGCGTGGGGACGATCAGCGCGTGTGGAGACTAATCGCGTGTGGCGACTCATCGCATGTGGAACTATATATAATCCTTAGTTCGCAAATTGACTATCCCTGCGAATGCTACCAGATCACGGGTTCATCACATGTACTCGAATCTATTCAAGTTATCGTCTCTCGAAGCCGGCAGCATATGAGGTCGTGCTCGATTCTTTGTTCGGCTTCCATTGCATACTTCCACGAAGAGGAGGTACGAACTGCCGAGCGAGACCGTACGACGCCTTCTGCGTCACGACAAAGCGCATCAACGTCGCTGTGGTCGCAATTTGGGACTATCTGAACTAATGGTCTAAACATGTCTCTACGTCTCGAAGCGCATACCTCTCTGGATTGTCGGCATTTCGGAGTCCAACATACCTGGGCGGCGAGCGGAGGTGGCTATGAATCATCTAGGGATTGCGGCTAATTCGCACGCAAGAATTCTCGCACTGAGGACTCGCTTGGAAAAGCAAGTGCCGACATTATGGAGGGTCTCGTCGAGATGGTTATCGAGGAGGGATGATGTGACGATAAAGATTCGGTTAAGCTTATGGCGTCTGCTGGACACGATTGTCTCTTTCGAAAGCGTTGCTTGATTGAGCGGTGTTCCACAATTCATTTATGTAAAGGAGCGTGTGTACAACGAAAACGATGATCGTGCTTGCGCAACTTTTATCGCGTAATGAAGAAACCTGACGATACTGAGGTCAGGCAATCTGGACAGGAGTGTCTGAGATATCCGAGCAACTCCACCGGTGTCACGTACTCAGGGTGTGCATAGAGTTCTTCCGATCAATGTAGTCATTAGGAGAATGATAAGCACAATGAACTAATGGGGGGGGGGGGGGTGCTGGGGCACTTGGTCGTTATGAAGAACCACAAATAGAGTTAATGTAATTAGAAAACTTTGATATGAGCGATGATTTTAAATCGTCCGCAAATGTAATAAGTGTCAATAGGAGCCGATGCCCACCAAATGTTTAGCATCGCACTTGTCCGCATGATATTCTGAAGGGTGCACCCCAATATTCACCCATGAAGTTATAGCACCAGCAGAGAAGAGACATCGGAAGAGCAAGGTCCAGAAAGAGTGGGATACCCTTCGCCAATGTTGTTCTATAGAGGATGCAGGCGTGATAAGAGTGGTTTTCGTAGTGATGAGGTTGGAGAGGTTTCTTCTTGGGCGGTGGTGGGTCGTTACGATGGTTGCTGTGTCTGCACTCGGTTATGGGGACATTGATTAATACAAACAATTGTATTGTCATCGCATCAACTTATTTTTGGCGACTACATGGCGGGACATCCCTATTAAGAATGAGATGCGTTGCTACCTTGATATCGATTGCACGCACGTACTTATGGAAAGGACTGTGTGTGCGACGCGAATGTTCTACTCACCTTCCATCAGAGCGTCACAT
>JACBWV010000894.1:0-40000 GCA_013435795.1 Chlamydomonas sp. ICE-L
CCTCACAACACAAAACAGCAAAAAACAACACAACACAGCAAACACAAACACTGAAGGTAGAACATAATGACTTGCTTGTGACACAACAAAAAAACTCAACCATACCCATCCCCCTAACAGATAATCAAAAACATGGAACAAGCAAAAGCGGCCAAATCATGAATCGTACACACAACACAACAAGCCACAACACAACACAAACAACCCAACACAGCACAACAAAAACATGAAGGTAGCAAATCCTGATTGCCTTGTTACACAACACAAGCTCAAACCCATCCCCCTCCCACTCACAGATAATCAGGAAAACAATGGAACAAGCAAGCGCTACATCATGAATCGTACACCACAACAACAAACCACAGCACAACACAACACAACAAAAACACAGCAACAACACAAACACGGATTGAAGTCCATCAGTAAATCCTGACTTGCCTTGTTGACACCAACACAGCTCAACCCATCCCCATCCCCACTCACAGATAATCAGAAAACAATGGAACAAGCAAAGCGCAAACATCCGAATCGTTACCACAACACAATATTCTCCCCCCCCTGACCTGTGTCACCCACAACACCAAACCTACAACCCAGACCAATCACTACCAATGTTACAAATGAATTCCTCTTCTTTTCTTCTTTCCTTTCCCGCTCTCCTCCCTTTTTTTTTTTTTTTTTTCCCCCCCCCCCCTTCCCCTTTCCCGGGGTAGCAAACATCACTGACTTGATTGGGACACAAGCTCAGCTCAACCCATCCCATCTCCCACTCACAGATAATCAGAAAACACTGTGGATACAAGCAAAGGCAACATCCTGAATCGTACACACAACACAACACGAACAACACAAACACGTGAAGGTAGCAACATCCTGGGGAGCCTTAATCTTGTGACACCAACACAGCTCCAACCAATCCCCATCCACAAAATCACACAGATAATCCGAAAACACGGGGAACAAGCAAAGCGCGACATTCATGAATGGACACACAACCACAACACAACACAACACAACACAACCACAAACACAAACACAACACAAACACAACACAAAAACACACAACACAAACACAAAAACTAAAGGTAAGCAACATCTTACTTGACTTGTGAAACAACTAGCTCAACCAATACAATCCCCACTCACAGATAATCAGGAGAAAACACGGGAACAAGCAAAGCAGAGACAGAAGGGAAAGCGAGAGAACACAAAACATCAACACAACACAACACCAATCACAAAACAACACAACACAACACAAACTACGAACACATAACACAACCACACACCAAACAAAACACAACCAACACAACACAACAAACACAACACAAACCAAAAACACGTTGGTAGTCAACATCCTGACTTGCCTTGTGGACACAACACAGCTCAACCCATCCCCATCCCCAATCACAGATAATCAGAAAAACAATGGAACAAGCAAAGCGCTTTTTTTTTTTACCCATCATGAATCGTTACACACAACCACAACACAACACAACACAGCCACAACACAACACAACACAAACAACAAACAACACAAAAACCACAACACAACAAAACACAACACAACACAACACAACCACAAACACAACCCACACGACACAACACAAACAACCAACACAAACACTGTAGGTAGCACATTCTGACTTGACTTGTGGACACAAACACAGCTCACCCATCCCCATCCCCCACTCACAGATAATCAGAAAACAAGGAACACAGCAAAGCGCAACATTCATGAATAATACACCACAACACAACACAACACCAACACACACAAGCACAACACAACAATGAAGGTAAGACCAATATTCAGACTTGCCTTGTGACCACAGCACAGCTCAAACCCAACTACCCACCATCCCCACTCACCGAATAATCAGAAAACACGGAAACAAGCAAAGCGCAACTCATGAATCGTACACACCACCACAACATCAACACAAAACAACAAACAACACAACACAACCACACCAACCCACCAATGAACCTGGGTCAGCAAAATCCCTGGAACCTTGCCTTAGCTGAACACACACCACCACAAGCTCCAACACAAGTCCCCATCCCCCTCATCTCCCCCACTCACAGATGAAATACAGAACAACCCTCCTGGAACACAGCACCAAGCGCAACATCATGAAACCGTAAAAAAAAAACAAAAAAAGAGATCAAAAAAAGAAACAAAAAAAAACCAGCACAACAAGAAGAAATGATGAACATGAGCTGTTGATTATTAGACAACCAAGGTGCAAGACGAGGCGGTAGGCATTAGAACATCCCACGGATTGGCCGTGCCTAGTGTGACGCGATCCACCAAAACACCAGTCTTGTATACGCCAACACCATCTTCGCACCCTCAACAGATAATCACAGAAAACAGTGCTGGAACAAGCAAAGCGATACATCATGATCGTACCCACAACACAACACAGCAAAAACAAACACAAAACAGCAAAAAACAAAACACTGAAAAACGGGGTGGGGTAACGGCCTGACTTGGCCTGCGTGGTTGGAAACAACACAGCTCAACCATCCCCATCCACACTCAAGATAATCAGGGAAAACAATGGAACAAGCAAAGCGCACATCATGAATCTACACAACAACACAAACCAGCACAACACAACACAACCACAAACAGACACAAACAAAACACGAAGGCAACGGGTAGCAACATCCTGATTGGGGCCTGTGTGCAACACCAACACAGGCTACCAAGAACAGCACAGCGATACCCATTCACCCCGCTAAATAGATAATCTAGAGAAACACTGGAACAGAGAAAAGCGAAACATCATGAACGTACACACAAACACAACACAGCAAAACAAAACACAAACAGCAAACCACAAACATGAAGGTGAAGCAACATCCTGACACTTGCCTTGTGACACAAAACAGCTTAACCCATCCCATCTTCACTCACAGATAATCAGAAAACACTGGAAACAAGCCAAAGGCGCACATTAGGAATCGTACAACCACAACAACACAGCACAACACAACACAACACAGCACAACACAAACACTAAGGTAGCAAATCCTGACTTGGCCTTGTGACACAACCACCGCAAACCCATCCCCAATCCCCACTCACAGATAATAGAAAAAACCACTTGGAACAAGCAAAGCGCAACAAATCATGGATCGTACACACAACACAACCACAGCAAAACACACAAAACAGCACAGACACAACACTGAAGGGTAGCAAACATCCTGGACTTGCCTTGTGACACACACACAGCTTAACCCATCCCCATCTTCACTCAAAGGATAATCAGAAAACACTGGAACAAGCCAAAGCCGGCTACATATGAACGTTACACAAACACAACACGTAAAAAAACACAACTAACAACAACCACAGCACAACACAAACACTGAGTTAGCAACATCCTGGACTTGCCTTTGGGGCAAACAACACAGCTCAACCCATTCCGGATAGGCCCACACTACAGATAATCAGAAACCACCTTGTGAACCAGCTTAACAAGCGCAATGAACAGCATCATGAATCGTGACACACAACACAAACACAGCAAAACATGTCAAGCATCAAAGATCCAGTGTAGCCAAACAGAACAACAGCAGAACACCACTGTAAGGGTTACATTATCATTCATCCATCACATCATCTCATCATCAATCACCCTAATACTCATAATCCTAATCATACTTTCAGGTGTAAGCAAACAACCCTCGGCTTGCGCTTGTGCTGACACAACACAGCTTCAACGACATGTCCACACCTGTCCCCCACTACACAGGATAAGTCAAGACAAACTGAACCATGGAACAAGCAAAGCGCAACCATCATGAATCGTAAAAACAACAAAACACAGCACAAACACGCAGTAAACAAACAGAAAGCAAAAACCACAAAAACACTGAATGATTGTTGAACTGAAAATTATTCCACAAGCTACGTCGGTAAGCATATCATCGCCTTGAATTGTGTCAAACCTCTTGTGACACAAACCACAGCTTAACCCAATTTGTTACACCCCATTTCACTGCACATCGCACTAATAAGTCACAGAAGAGTACCACCTGTTGGCGTCGGAACAAAGCAAAAAGCGGCAAACACATGAATACGTAAACACAACACAACACGCAACACACAACACAAAAAAGCCACAACACAAACACTGAAGGTCATCCTCACTTTAAGCCCCACGGAGCAACACATTGCGGTAGAACATCCTGGCCTTGCCTTGTGACAACCTCAGGCTGTAAACCACCCATCACACCCATCCCACAACCTATCCAACAGATAATCAGATAAAAACACAATGGAAAAATCGCAACGCGTGCGCCCCTAACAATATACGCCCACATGTGGAAAAACTCGTACACACAACACAAACACAGCCCCAAAACATCAACACAAACAAACACAGGCACAACACAAACACTGAACGGTAGCAACATCCGGCCTTGCCTGTTGTGACATTCAACACCGCTCCCCCCCCCTTCCCCCCCTCCCCCCCCTCCCCCGCACTACTCTAGCCACACCACTGGTTCAATCGCGCCACCATCCGCCCGCCGCGCCCCATCTCGCTGCCTCGTACACCACCCCATCCCAGCCCGCACAACAAAACCACCAACCACAGTACCGCTAGCAACCACACCCACCCCCCCCCCCCGACGACCCGTGCCAACATTAGTGTGGACCGCAAGCACCCTAAGCAACCCTACCTGAACTCCTGCACTCTGTTGTGTGCCGCTCAACAACCACGCATTTAATGCCGCCTCACCTCCAGCTTCAGAGTCCAACACGCACTAACTCAAGAACACACCCTGGAACACAGCCTACAAGCCAGCTTAGAGCACTTATGAATCGTCCCACCCACACCCACACACAAAACCCACCGCAGCAACACAACACAACACAGCACAACACAAACACTGAATGCCATCACCAAGCTGCTGACAGCGCACCACATCCTGAGACTTGCCACATACTGTGACACAACAAAGATCAACCATCCCCATCCCACTCACAAGATTAGCATCAGAAAACACTGGAACAAGCAAAGCGCTACATCCATAATCGTACCCACACCCACAACACACCAGCCACAACAACAACCCAACCACAACAATCCAGCACAGCCACACCACCAAATCAGGCTGAACTGGTAGCCACATTCCCGGACTTACCTTGTTGACACAACACAGCTCAGAGCCTCAAATGCACACCCCATCACTCACACGTCACACCGCATAATCAGAAAGTACATCCAACACCTTACGGGAACAAGCAATTGCAAAGACAGCCCTACTAAAATCATGAATCGTACCACAAAACATGGAACCACAGCAAAACACAACAAAACACCCACGCACCACAATAGAGCACACAACACCTGTCAGGCATGTCATCATAAATCAGTGCCGGTCAAAACGCAACATCCTGACTTAGCCTTGTGTAACACAACCACAGCTCACCCATCCCCATCCCCACTCACGATAATTCAGAAAACAACTGAACAAAGCAACGCGCAAACATCATGAATAGTGACACACAACCACCAACACAGCAAACACCACTACACACACACACACAAACACAGCAATCACAGCAAAAACAAATCTGAACGTCAAGCCCGAATCACTGAGAATTGTAGCAACATCTGATTTGCCTTGTGACACAACCACGCTCAACCCTCCCCACCCCCCATCGTCACAGCATAAATGTCAGAAAAACACGTGGAACAGCAAACCGCCACATCATGAATCGTACACACAAACACAACACAGCAAAACCCAACACAAAACACAGAACAACACAAACATGCGAATAATCACCCGTAGCAAACCATCCTGACTTAGCCTGTGTAGTAACACAACACCAGCCTCAATCACCCCCAAGTTGATCCCCATACCCACGCACAATGACACACCCCTCATGTCGATAATCAGAAAACACTGGAAACAAGCAAAAGCGCCCACATCATGTGAATCCGCGACATCCTTCCAGCTCACAACACCCACACACTATCGCCCCACCGACCCACACACCCCGCCAGCAAATGTGCCCTTCACCCATGAAATACACAGGTGTGGCAACATGTCACAGCCGACTGACCGCCTTGTGACACAAAACACCGCTCAACCCCCATCCACCCCTCCCCACCACAGAGTAATCCAGAAGAAACCCACTGGAACCACGTAAACAGCCAGCCACACATCTCATAGCTGACATGTCTCACACACGTCAAACACACACAGCAAAACCAAAAGAACACCCCAACACAGCACAACACCGCATGACGGTAGAGCAAACCTGACTCTGCCCGGTGGACACAACACAGCTAACCCATCCCCATCCCCACTCACAGATAATCAGAAAACCACTGCACAAGGCAAAGAGCTACATCATGACGTCGACACACAAACCAACACAGCCAAAAAAAAAAAAACAAAACCACACAACACAAAACACCTGAAGGTGCAACATCCCTGACGTGGCCTCTGTGAACACAATCACACCGCTGCAAAACCCATCCCATCATCACCCTACCTGCAGCCTAGATAATCAGGAAAACAATGGAGGTAACAAGCAAAGTCGCGCAACCCCCATTCCTGAAGCGTACACACAACACAACCAGTCAATAAAACACAACACAACCATCGCCACATGAGACAGCAAACAACATCCCTGAAGGACAAGCAAAACATCTCTGCAATTGCCTGCTGTTGGACCAAGTCAACACAACCACAGCTCAACCCATCCCCACTTCCCCACTGCAGGCCGATATGATGCAGCAACACCACCAATGGTGTAAACAAGCAAAGCGCTATCATGGAATCGTACATGCACAACCACTAAAACTCCACAGCACAAACAAACCAAACCAACACACACAGCACAATACAAAAACACTGAAATGACCATCCCTCTTTTTTCGCAAAATCAATACCCCCTGAATTTACCTCCGCTCTGATTGACACATAGCCACCGCTCGCTGCCCACCCATTGACCCATCCCCACTCACAGATAATCAGACAAACTGGAACAGCACAGCGCTACATCCTGAATCGTCAACAACAAAACACACAAAAAACAACAACACAACACAAACACACACAACACAAAACAAACACTGAATCGGGTAGCAACATCCTGGATTGCCTTGTGTACACAAACACCGAGCTACCCATCCCACCATCCACACTCACAGATAATCAGAAAACATCTGGATGACACATGCAAGGACACAAATCATGAATCGTAACACACAACCAAACACAGCACAACAAAAACAACGCACAAGCACAAAACACATACATACAGGTAGCAACATCGACTTGCCTTCTAGGACATCAAAAACAGCTCAACCCATACCCAGTCCGCACTCTAACAGCTAATCAGAAAAATAATGTGCTGGCAACAAAGCGAAGCGCAACATCATTGGAATCGGTTACACACGACACACAACACAGCAAAAACAAACCAACACAGCACAAACAAACTGAAGGTAGAAACACCGATTTCACTGGTCCACAACCAGTCAACCCATCCCCATCCCCACGCACAGGATAATCAGAAAAAATATGGAACAAGCCAAAGCTATCATGAATCGTAACACCAACAAACACAAATCAGCCAAAAACAAACAAACACACACAACAACCGAAGCAGACGGTTAGCAACCATCACTGACTTGCCTGTGTGACCCACACAGAGATGCTCAAAAACCCATTCCCCATCCCCACTCACAGATAATCGAGAAAACACGTGTGGAACAAGCAAAGCGCTTAAACATGAACGTTACACACAACACATGACCACAGACCAAACAACAACACAACACAACACACGACAACACAAACCGTGAAGGTCGCAAAATCCTGGATTGCCTTGTCACACAACACAGCTTCACCCATGTCCCCATCCCCATCAAGATAATCAGAAAACACTGGAACAACAAGCGTCTAACCAGGAATCGTACCACACAAACAACACAGCAAACACACAACCACAACAGCCAACAAAACACAGAAGGTGCAAACATCCTGACTTACTTGTGGACATCACACAAGCTCAAACCCACCCCCATCCCCACCCACAGATAAGTCAGAACAACACTGGAACAAGCAGAAAGCGCTATATCATAAATCGTTACACACAACACAAAACACAGCACAACACAGCAAAACACAACACAAACACAGCACAAACACAAACATGAAGGTAGCAACATCCCTGATTGCTTGTGACAAACACAGCTCCAGCCATCCCCACTCCCCACTCACAGATTAATCAGAAAAAATCCTGGAACAAGCATAAGACTGCAAACATGATGAATAGTACAAACAAACACAAAACAGCAAAAAACAACATTCAAAGAGCACACACACAAAAAATACACTGAGGTGCAACATCTCGACTTGCCTTTGACACAAACAGGCTTCACCCATCCCCGCCCCTCAACATAGATAATCAGAATAAAAAGGCACCATGGAACAAGTAAAGAGCTCTAATAACACGTACATACAAAGACAAAACACCAGCACAACACACGCGCGCAAAAGCCAAACCAAACAAGCACAACACAAACCACTGAAAGCTAGGTAGTGCAAATCCTGAATGGTGCCCCCTGTGTGACACAACACAGGCTCACGCCCTCTCCCCATCCGCGCACTCACCAGAACCATGTACCGAAAAACCACATCTGGAAACAATGCAAAGCAACATTCAGTTGAATCGGACCACAAACATCAGACCAACACAGCATAAACCCCAAACACAACACAGTCACAAACAACCAACCACACTGAACGGTAACGCAACATGTCCTGACTGTCCTGGACGCAGACACCCGCTCAAACCCATCCCATCCACCACTCAAGATAATGCAGAAACCCACATTGATACAAAGCAAAGCGCCAACATATCAGGAATCGTACGCACACACACACAACCACGCAAAACACAACCACAACACAAGCACAAATCAAACGAACGTGAACGGTAGCAACATCTGATGATTGCCTCGTGTGGGACACAACACGCTCAACGCATCCCCATGCTCCACCTTGACAGATAAGTCAGAAAATCAAAAACCACAGGAACAAGCAAATGGCGGCAAAACATATGTGAGCGTTAGTACAACAGACCCCAGCACAGCACAAACAACCACAGACACCGCACAACACAACACTGAAGGTAGCAACATCTGACTGCCTTGTGACACAACACAGCTTCAACCTCAGTCCCATCCCCACCACCAGATATCAGAAAGCACACTGTGCACTAATGCATCAAGCGCAAACCCTCATGAATCGTACACCACACACGAACGACGAGCAAAAACAAACACGAACACGCAACAAGAACCTAAAACATGAAGGTAGAACTATCCGACCTGCGATTGTGTAACAAACAAAAAAAAACAGGGTCCAACCATCACCAGTCCCCAGCTCCACAGATAACAGGAAAACACTGGAAACAAGCAGAAGCGCTTACATCATGAATCGTTAGCACACATGCACAAACACAACACACACACACAACCACAAAACAACACAACACAAACACAAACACCAAACCACCAATCCACACACACAACTAGACCAACACCCCCCACCACTGAACGGTCCAACGCAACCATCCTGCATTGACCTTGTGAGCACATCACAACAGCCAACACCATCCCCATCCCCATCACAGATAGGATCAAGAAAAACAAATGGAACACGCCAAGACGCAACCGTCAATGAAGCGTACACACAAACCAACACCACAGCAAAACACAACACAACACAGCAAAACACAAACCACTGATGGTAGAAACATCCGACTTGCTTGGGACACAAACACCAGCTCAAACCATCCACATCCCCACTCCACAGATAATCAGCAAACACTGGAACAAGCACAGCGCCCCATCATGAATAGTACGCAAACACAACACGCATCTCCCAAACACACACACACAAGCACAACCACCACTGAATAGGTAGCAACATCCTGATTGCCTTGTGAGACAAACCACAGCTCAAAACCATTCCAATGTCCCCACTCAACAGATAATACAGAAAAACTGGAACAAGCAAAGCGAGAGCATCATGAACGTAGCACACACACACAACACCAGCACAACACAACACAGATTTAAGCACAACACAAAACACTGGAAGGTAGCAACATCCTGACTTGCCTTGTGACACAACAACACCGCTGCTCAACCCCCATCCCCCTTCCCCACTCACAGATAATCAGAAAACACTGGAACAAGCAAAGCGCTACATCATGAATCGTACACACAACACAACACAACACAACACAACACAACACAACACAACACAGCACAACACAAACACTGAAGGTAGCAACATCCGGACTTACCTTGTGACACAACACAGCTCAACCCATCCCCATCCCCACTCACAGATAATCAGAAAACACTGGAACAAGCAAAGCGCAACATCATGAATCGTACACACAACACAACACAGCAAAACACAACACAACACAGCACAACACAAACACTGAAGGTAGCAACATCCTGACTTGCCTTGTGACACAACACAGCTCAACCCATCCCCATCCCCACTCACAGATAATCAGAAAACACTGGAACAAGCAAAGCGCTATATCATAAATCGTACACACAACACAACACAGCACAACACAGCAAAACACAACACAACACAGCACAACACAAACACTGAAGGTAGCAACATCCTGACTTGCCTTGTGACACAACACAGCTCAACCCATCCCCATCCCCACTCACAGATAATCAGAAAACACTGGAACAAGCAAAGCGCAACATCATGAATCGTACACACAACACAACACAGCACAACACAACACAACACAACACAGCACAACACAAACACTGAAGGTAGCAACATCCTGACTTGCCTTGTGACACAACACAGCTCAACCCATCCCCATCCCCACTCACAGATAATCAGAAAACACTGGAACAAGCAAAGCGCAACATCATGAATCGTACACACAACACAACACAGCAAAACACAACACAACACAGCACAACACAAACACTGAAGGTAGCAACATCCTGACTTGCCTTGTGACACAACACAGCTCAACCCATCCCCATCCCCACTCACAGATAATCAGAAAAACACTGAACAAGCAAAAGCGCAAAACATCATGAATCGTACACACAACACAAACACAGCACACAACACAACACAACACAACACAACACAACACAACACAACACAACACAACACATAACCAAACCAACACACACAACACCACCCACAACCACACAACACACAACAACCACAACACAGCATCAACCACACAACACAACCCACACAACACAACACACAACAACACAACACAACACACCCCAACAGCAAACACAACACAAACACAACATCAACTCAACTCACTCAACACACACACCCAACACACACAACACAACACAACCACAACCAACACCACACAACACAACAACAACACAACACAATACACACACACAACTCACACAACACAACACAACACAACACAACACCAACAACAACACAACTCAACAACACAACACAACACATATAAACCCAACAACAACAAACACAACACAAACCCAACACAACACAACACAACACACCAAACACCACCACCCCACCACCCCACCCACATATAAACCATCCAAACACTTTAGCAAGCGAACGCACCATCATTAACTCTTTTCTCTTAGTTATTGTCATGGCCCATTTGAAGTCTTTCAAAAGACATGCTCGTCTAACACCACCACACAACACAACTAACCACACGCCAATCCTTACCCCATCCTCCCCCATCAACCCACCTCCCACCCGCCTCCCCCCTCCCCTACCCCTACCACCTCACCCCACCCACACCCACACTCACAGATAACCATCAGCGACATGGAGCAAGCAGAGCGCACATCTGACCGCTTTGCTGTGGTGGTGTCAAATGGCCTTTGACAGTCGTCAAAGACATGCTCGTCCTAACAACACCACACAACACAACACCACACAGCCCATCCCTCCCCCACCCCCCCCAACCCAAAAGGGGCACCACCCCTACCGGACCCCATCCCATCCCATCCCCATCCACACCCTCAGATAAACCAGCAAACACTGGAGCAAGCAAAACGCAACATCATGAACCGCTTTGCTGTGGTGGGTGTCATGGACCATTTGACAGTCTTCAAAGACATGCTCGCGGAGGTCTTTGGCTTGGAGGCAAACCAGGATTTTCAGAATTGGGATACCATCATGCTCATCAACGACAACAAGACGTGCGTGCTTGCTGCACTGTTGTTGGACTGCTCTCACTCGCATTCAAATGAATATAATAAATAACAGTACCCCATATTTTGATACTTGGAGGCAAACAAGGATTTTCAGAATTGGGATACTATCATGCTCAACAACCCCCACCCACAACGACAACAACCCCCCACCCACACCCCCACCCACAACGACAACAACCCCCACCCCCACCCACAACGACAACGACAACAAGACGTGCGTGTTAGCAGTACTATTGGTGTACGTGCTTTCTGTACTGTTGGTGTACTTCTCTCACTCTCACTCTCACTCTCACTCTCACTCTCACTCTCACTCTCACTCTCACTCTCACTCTCACTCTCACTCTCACTCTCACTCTCACTCTCACTCTCACTCTCATAAATACAATACATTGTAGTACGCCATAGTACAAGGCGGGAGGTTGAGGGGGCCGAAATTGGCATACCAAGATACCATCATGCTCAACAACGAAAACAAAAAGTACGTGCTTGCTGCACTGTTGGGTGTACGTCACAACCCACTCAGGCAGTTTCTGATGTACGATATATCCACTCAAACTGTTTATGAAGTACGATATATCCACTCAAACAGTTTCTGAAGTACGATATATATCCACTCAAACTGTTTTTGAAGTACGATATATCCACTCAAACTGTTTTTGAAGTACGATATATCCACTCAAATTGTTTCTGAAGTACGATATATCCACTCAAACAGTTTCTGAAGTACGATATATCCACTCAAACAGTTTCTGAAGTACGATATATCCACTCACAGTTTCTGAAGTACGATACATCCACTCAAACAGTTTCTGAAGTACGATATATCCACTCACAGTTTCTGAAGTACGATATATCCACTCACAGTTTCTGAAGTACGATATATCCACTCACAGTTTCTGAAGTACGATATATCCACTCACAGTTTCTGAAGTACGATATATCCACTCAAAAAAAATTCTGAAGTACGATATATTCACTCGAACAGTTTCTGAAGTACCATATGTCCACTCAAAAAAGTTTCTGAGGGACGATATATCCACTAAAAAAAAGGAGTACAATGTATCCACTCAAACAGTTACTGACTTAATCTTGCCCCCCCACCTCCCTTCTGCCCACAGGCCGGACAAGTTCAACATGACCACCCTAGATGAATCCACCCCTCCCCTCCCTCTCCCTTCAACCTTCAACAAAAACCCTCCCTCTTACACCCCGCCCCCCCCCCCCCCCACCTCGTCGTTGCCATACCCTTTTCAAGGCTGATGTGACCACCCCTAGATGAATCCACCCTCCCCTCCTTCCCGTTCCCCTTCACACCCTCCTCTTACCCCCCACCCCCCCCCCCCCCCTTCTTCCCCATATGCCCTACAAGTTTGACGTGACCACCCTAATGGAATCCCACACCAAGTTAAGCTCGCCAAGTTTCACCCCCCCACCCCCCTCCGCACCCTCCCACCCCGCCCCCCCCCCCCCCCCCTCTTGCCCATAGGCCCGGACAAAGTTTTGATGGGACCCTCCTAGACATATCCACCCAAGTGAAGCTCAGCCAGTTTCACCCCCCCCCACCCACCTACGCACCATACACCCCTACACCCCCCTTCTACCCACAGGCCCCACAAGTTTGATGTGACCCTCCTAGACATATCCACCCAAGTGAAGCTCAGCCAGTTTCACCCCCCCACCACCCTAGGCACCCTACTCCCCCCCCCCCCCCCCCCCCCCTTCTGCCCATAGGCCGGACAAGTTGATGTGGCCACCCTAGATGAATCCACCCAAGTGAAGCTCAGCCAGTTTCACCCCCCCACCCCCCTAGGCACCCTACCCCCCCCCCCCCCCCCCCCCTTCTGCCCATAGGCCGGACAAGTTTGATGTGGCCACCCTAGATGAATCCACCCAAGTGAAGCTCAAACAGTTTCTAAAGTACGATATCGAGCTGTACGAGTTTGCGACTGAATTCGCACTACAGCAGTACGATGAGATCACCTCGATGGATGGCAATAGAAGGAAGCTGGAGGTGCAGGTCAGTGATTGTTCAGTTTTTTTTTTGCACTGCATTTGTTTTTTGCAGTACAGTAGTACGATGACATCACCTCAAAGGATGGCAATGGAAGGAAGCTGGAGGTGCAGGTCAGTGATTGTTCAGGGTTTGGTTTTTTGCTCTGCATTTGTTTTTTTGCAGTAAAAGCATTCCGATGACATCACCATCAAAGGTATGGCAATTGAGAAGCGTGGAGGGGTGCAGGTCAGGTGATTGTGTCATGTTTGGTTTTTTTGCTCTGCATTTGTTTTTTGCATTACACGCAGACGATGACATCACCACCTCAAAGGCGGCAAATGGAAGGAAGCTGGAGGTGCAGGTCAGTGATTGTTCAGGGTTTGGTTTTTTGCACTGCATTTGTTTTTTTGCAGTACAGCAGTATGATGACATCACCTCAATGGAGGGAGATGGAAAGAAGCTGGAGGTGCAGGTCAGTGATTGATGAGGGTTGGGGTTTTTGACGGAGCCCCCAGGTTACCCAAATTTTGTCGTCCCAACCGAGCCGACATGGCCGACATTGGGAACCGGGTATCATCTTGAAGTATCCTGCGACATCAGCCAACGGTCTCGTAACTAACTCGCTTCCTTTGCCACCTGTCGCTCCGAGGTGGATCACTCGCGGGCGCGCATTTTTTAGCGTCACATTTGTGCGACGCTGCTAGAACTATATTGCACTTTCATTGAGTTTTTAATGCACTTACAGCAGTACGATGACATCACCTCAATGGAGGACAATAGAAAGAAGCTGGAGGTGCAGGTCAGTGATTAATGAGGGTTGGGTTTTTTGCACCACAGTTGGGTTTTTGCACTACAGCAGTACTGATGACCGTCACGGCAAATGGATGTATCAATAGAAGGAAGCCTGGAGTGTGCGTGTAGACAGTGATTGCATAGGTAAGAGGGTTTAGATTGGTTTTGAACTGCAGTTTGTGTACTATTCCACTACCGCAGTACAATGACATCACCTAAATGGAGTGTGAGCTGGAGTATGCGGTCAGTGATTGATATGAGGTGTTTAGGGGTTTAACTGTATATAGTGAAATTACACTATTCGTCAATAATATAGATATTCAGAGGAAAGGAAAAGGGGGGGAGAAAAGGGAAAGAGGGGAAGACGGGAAAAGAAAAAAAAAAAAAAGAAGGGAGGGGGGGGGGAAAGAAAAAGAAAGGAAGAAAGAGAGTGGAAAGGAGGCAATATGGTGGTACTCAACACACACCACACCACCCACAACACCAAACCACACCACCACGGAAAACAAACACCACAAATCTCCACAGCAGGTACTACGAAACCCTAAAGTGACATTACCCTAAAAATCAGAACAACAAAATGAGACTGGGAAGCTTGTATGGGATGGTATATGAGTCCTTTTGTACCTTCTCGATCACACCCCCAACCCCCAACCCAACCACCCCTAACCACCCCTACCATTACTCTGTCTCACACCAAAGGGGGAACTCTGTTACATGTCATCACTTACACTAGTTCCCGAACTATATCCTTTTATCACACATCTTTTGCACCTCTGTTTATGGTATCAGTTTTTTTCACCTCGTCTGTATCTGTGTCTTTCTTCTCCCGTTTCATTTCAGCTCAATTATTCCCAGCAATTCTTATATTCGTGCGTTGATTATCCATGATTCACTTTTAATAAAAAGAAGATGAGCTGGCTTCTAAATGTAGTTCCCCTCATGGGCTTTATATTCTCGACTTTTGATATATCACATGAATAGGAAAACATATTTAGCTGAAATATATTTTCACACAAATAAATTGTCCTTTTATATATGTATCGCATCATGCTACATGGCCGTGGTAACCTTAAGTCAATCTGTTGCAAATCTGTGTATTATGTTTATATGTCATGTATTTTCCAGGTGTACGATTCAATTAATTTCCAATGTGCTTTCTATGTAGCACAGCTGTCATGTAAATCCTAATGTAAATCTGTTTCAAATCTGTTTATTTTATATGTTTTATTTATGTTATATATGCACTCTTTTGTGCGATTCAATTAATTTCCAATGTGCTTGTGCTATTAACGGGGGTGCCGCTGTCTTGTACTAATAGTAAATGCTTTATATTCAGGGTCTTTTTAATATTATTGTGCATTTATAAATCATTATAATAATGGCACAACATCATTTTGTACGATATAAATTAATAATCCATTTTGTTCTTTATATATAGGCACTGTTGTGCTGTACTTATGTAAACATCGTTTCAATCTGATTTGATGTTTGTAGTATTTTATACTTGTAGGTTATAATACATGTGGTCCGAGTTTTACATACATTAAGTCGGGGGACCCGTTAATGCGTGTATATGTGAGCACTGGTTGGCAATTCCTTATTTAAATCGTGTTGCAAAATCTGTTTTATTATTATAACTGTTATATATTTTATGATTAATATGTCAGGCGTCATATATGTACAAATAAAATTAATTCGGGCCGGACAGGGGGCTTTAAGAAATGTAGCCTGATTGCGATGTTACTTATGTAAATCTGTTGCAAATCTGTTTATTTTGTATGTTTTATTTATGTTATATATGTACTCATTTGTACGATTACATTGAATAACCCGTTAGGGTCATTATATGTAGCAAACACTGGTTGTGATGTAAACCTCTTTAAATCTTAGTTAGCATATCTGTTTGTTGTGATCAGGGTTTTTCTTAGGGTGCGATTCAGATAGGAAAGCGCATTTTATAGACTTGGTTCCGTTTATTCACTGGGTGTCGTAGATGTGTGCGACATCGATATTTTATAGTATCCCTTGCTCAGCGCACAGACAAAACCAACTCTCTTAGTTTAATAAACGATGAATTACATTATGGCGTTAGTTAGTGTTAAAAAACCGTCATAGATGTTTAGCAGCCGGTTATTATGTTAAACCGTTATCAGGTTAAAAGGAGAAGGGAGGGGGGGGGGGGGGGAAGGGGGGAGAGAAGAAAATAAAAAAAGAGGGGGGAAGGGGGGGGGAAAAAAAAGAGGGAAAAAGAAAGAAAAAAGGAGGGGAAAACCGTGGGGTATTCTTTTGATATAACCGTATGTATAATTGTATGTATTAAACCTGTTATTATGTTTAAACCGTTTCAGACATCGTTCTTGTAATATTTACTATTCCTGTCACGGTTGGGCAAGCCCATTCAGCTTATTTGGCCCACCCATGGACTGTAACAGACATACACCAATCATTTTATATTGTATTCATTTATATTGTATATTGTATATAATGTATATTGTATACTGCAATATATTAGTATTGTATTTGGTCTAGGGATAGTTGTTATATTGTAGTATTGGTATGTCATTTTATATTGTAGATTGTATATAATTATAATTGTTAGTTTTAATATTGTATATAATTTATATGTATATTTGTATATTTGTATACTAATTTAGTGATTGGTACGCAAGCACTCACATGGGGCAAGAACCGCTTTTTAATTTTTATTTCCAAGCTCGATTCCAAGCACCCACCAGAAGCAAGATTTTGAAATCCAAGCACACTCATTAAGCAAGAACCACCTCAAAATAAATCAGGGCACTCACCTAAAGCAAGATTTTGAAATTTTGAAATCCAAACATATACTTGAAGCAAGATTTTTAATAAATTTGGTTAAATCCAAGAGCACTCAACATAATAAAACATATTATGTTGGCAAAAAATCTAAGCCGCAGCACCTGAAGGCAAGAGTGTGTGATATGAATTCGGGTGAAAGTGCCAGACATTTGCCTGAAGCAAAATCCACTTTAATATCCAAGCACTCACTTGAAGCAAGATTTTATAGGTTTGGTATTTTAATCGCAACACTACACCTTATGAAGCAAATTTTGAATAGTTGAAAAGGAAAGGTCGTAAAAATCCAAGCGACCGGCCCTGAGCAAGAACCGCCTTTTTTCTTGTTGACAATTTTCAAGCACGTCAACGTGAAGATTATATTATTTGTGCGTTTTTTGAAATTTATGCCTCACGTGGAACATAATCCCCCCCCACGGACCGAAAACCATTTGAAATTGCAATCCAAATGCGCTCATCTCCCCTGAAGCAGATTTTTGAAGGGTGATTTTAAAATCCAAACTCACCGTGAACCATGTTCCGAATTTTTGGACAATCCGAGCACTCACACGGAGCGAAAAATTGAAGTCGAAATTCAAGATATTGTTGAGGACGCATGTGAATTATAGTTATTATCACTTTTTTGAAATCCAAGCACACGCACTTCGTCAGATTATTTGAAATTTTCAAATTAGAAAGCGCTCACCTAATTCAGCAACCCCCTTTATTTCTGACGTACCTATGCCAGGTTCCGGAACAACGCTGTCTAGTGCCCTGCATAGTTCTAAGGCTAAACGTGGTACAGATGAATGTCCCCCCCGCAAATGCACCTATGTCTGGCCGCGCTTAATGCGGTCCTTCGAAAGGGCAGCGTAGTTGCACAAAAACAAAGAATAACAAGGATAACAAGGTCAGAAATCCCAACCCAACCCACCCCAACCCACCCCCCCCAACCCAAACCACAACCCAACCCAACCCAACCCACCCAACCCAACCCACCCAATCACCCACCCAACCAACCCAACCAAAACCAAACCAACCCAACCAACAGCCAACCCAACCAACCCAACCAACAGCCAACCCAAAACCCACCCACCCCAACCCAACCCAACCGCAACCGCAACCCAACCAACAACCCGAACACCCAACCCACCCCTACCACCAACCCACCCAACCGCAACCCAACCCACCACACCCACAACCCTACCCAATCAACCCAGACCCAACCCAACCCAACCCAACCCAACCACACCCAACCCAACCGCACCCAACCAACCCAAACCCACCCCAACCCCACCACCAACCCACCCAACCAACCCACCCCCCCACCCACCCAACCCAACCCAACCCAACCCAACCCAACCCAACCCAGACCCAACCCAACCCACCCAACCCAACCCAACCCAACCCACACAACCCACCCAACCCAACCAACCAACCCCAACCCAACCAACCCAACCCACCCAAGAAATCAAGTCCTAGGCAGTGTCGCAAGCACAGAGAAAATCGGCAGAGAGTGTTGGCAATGGAATCGAGTGGAGCAAAGCCAGGTAGTTACGCGACCGTTGGCTGACGCGTCAGGCTTCGTTTCGGCCGCACAAAGAAACCAACAAACCAACAACGGGGTGACCCTGGGACCTCAGTTGCAGTGGGAAGAGATGAGCTAGAGGAAAGAACTGAAGCAAGAACAACAATATCGGAATGATGAACTTGTTTCTGACATGATTGTGAGGAGGACGCGTCAGGCTTCGTTTCGGCCGCACAAAGAAACCAACAAACCAACAACGGGGTGACCCTGGGACCTCAGTTGCAGTGGGAAGAGATGAGCTAGAGGAAAGAACTGAAGCAAGAACAACAATATCGGAATGATGAACTTGTTTCTGACATTTGCGCTTTGCTTTCTCCAGTGTCATTCCGATATTGTTGTTCGGCACATTTGTCAGCTGCAATCAGAAACAAGTTGAAGATCAGAAACAAGCAGAAACAAGTTGACAAATGTGCGAACAACAATATCGGAATGATGAACTTGTTTCTGACAAGATTGTGAAGATGACGACGTGAAACCCTTTACTTTAACCCTACACCCCAAACATGAATCACCACACAATAATCCCTGAACCCCTTGCAGTGGGATGCAATGAACAAGAGAAAAAAAACTGAAGTAAGAACAGCATAATCGGCAGCGATATTTTTTTCCGCTATATATAGCGATCGCTAGTTTTGACCCCGTTTTGGAGAAATTATCGCTATAAAAAAGTAAAACAAAAAAAGCTTTTTTATTTTTTGCCCCAAATGCCCTCCAAAATCCATAAAAAGCTATAAAAAGCACTATAACAATCCCCTTGCAGTGGATGAACAAGAGAAGAATGTTCTAAGCAGCGTCGCCTGCGACGCTAAAAAATGGCGGAGAGTGATTGCGAGGGAGCGACAGGTGGCAACGGAAACGAGTTAGTTACGAGACTGTTGGCTGACGTGTTGGGCTTCATCACGGTCAGAGGTCAGATGGACGAACGGACAAATGGGTAACACTGGGGGCTCCCGCCCCCCAGAAGGGGGGGCTCCGCCAAAAACAACTGAAGCAAGAACAGCATGATCAGAAGGATGATCTTGGGATTTACAAGTTTGTGAGGATTGCAACGCAAACACCCAAACCCTAAACCCTAAACACTTTTCCCTATACCCGTTGTAGAGTTTGACAAGATTGTGAGGATGACGACATGAAACCCTATACCCTAACCATATTCCCCAAACATTAATCACCTCACACTAATCCATGGACCCTAAACCCCTTGCCATGGGATGAGATGAAGAAGAGGAAAGAACTGAAGCAAGAGCAACCTGATCGGAACGGTGAACTTGTTTTTGACAAGTTTGTGAGGATTGCAACGCAAAACCCTATACCCTAAACCTAAACATTAAACACAGTACCCTAAACCCTAACCGCTTTGCAGTGGGATGATATGAACAAGAGGAAAGAAGTGAAGCGACGACAGCCAGATAGGAACAACGGACTTATGTTTGATGTAATTGTAATTTTAATTTAATTTTAATTAAATTCAATTTTCATTTCAATTTAATGCAAGACCCTAAACCCTAACCCTATACCCTAAACATTAATCACTTAACACTAATCCCTGAATCCTAAATCCTTTTCAGTGGGATGATATGAACAAGAGGAAAGAAGTGAAGCGACGACAGCCAGATAGGGATGATAAGCTGGTGTTTGACAAGTTTGGGGAGGATGACAACGCAATGCCCTCAACCATAGTCCTAAATATTAAACACAATACCCTAAACCGTAAACCCTAAACCCTAAACATTAAACACTTTACCCTAAACCCTAAACCCTTTGCAGTGGGATGATATGAACAAGAGGAAAGAAGTGAAGCGACGACAGCCAGATAGGAACAATGGACTTATGTTTGACAAGTTTGTGAGGATTTCAATGTAATTGTAATTTAATTTAATTTTAATTTTAATTAAATTCAATTTTAATTTTAATTTAATGCAAGACCCTGAACCCCAGACCTATACCCTAAACATCAATCACTTAGCACTAATCCCTGAATCCTACATCCTTTTCAGTGGGATGATATGAACAAGAGGAAAGAAGTGAAGCGACAAGAGCCAGATAGGGATGATAAGCTGGTGTTTGACAAGATTCAAAGGATGCAAAGAGAGAAAGGCTGGGAACCGGATTTGGAGCTTGGGAGTGATGAATACTCTTGCTGCCTTCATGCAAGCTAAAGGTAAGGGTGTGGGGGTTGGGTGGGTGGGTGGGTGAGGGAGGTGTGTGTGGGGGGGGGGGGGGGGGGCGGGGGGGGGGGGGTGAGTTGTGTGTGTGTGTGGGGGGGGGGGGGGGGGGGGGGGGGGGGGGGGGATGTTCTTGTGTGTGTGTCTATGTGTGTGTGGTGTGTGCGGTGTGTGTGTGAGGGGGGGGGGGGGGGGGGGGGGGGGAGCTTGGGAGTGACGAATACTCTGCTGCCTTCATGCAAGCTCAAGGTACGCTTAATATAAATACAAATAAATATAAACATACAAATAAACGATTGCCCTGCTGCCTTCATGCAAGCTAAAGGTATGCTTGTTATAAATAAATAAAAATATAAACATACAAACAAACGATTGCCCTGCTGCCTTCATGCAAGCTAAAGGTAAGCTTAATATAAATATAAATAAGTATAAACATACAAATAAACGATTGCCCTGCTGCCTTCATGCAAGCTGAAGGTAAGCTTGTTATAAATAAATAAAAATATAAACATTAAAACAAACGATTGCCCTGCTGCCTTCATGCAAGATAAAGGTAAGCTTAATATAAATATAAATATAAATATAAACATACAAATAAACGATTCCCCTGCTGCCTTCATGCAAGCTGAAGGTAAGCTTGTTATAAATAAATATAAATATAAACATACAAATAAACGATTCCCCTGCTGCCTTCATGCAAGCTAAAGGTAAGCTTAATATAAATATAAATAAGTATAAACATACAAATAAACGATTGCCCTGCTGCCTTCATGCAAGCTGAAGGTAAGCTTGTTATAAATATAAATAAAAATATAACATACAAATAAACGATTCCCCTGCTGCCTTCATGCAAGCTAAAGGTAAGCTTAATATAAATATAAATATAAATATAAACATACAAATAAACGATTCCCCTGCTGCCTTCATGCAAGCTGAAGGTAAGCTTGTTATAAATAAATAAAAATATAAACATACAAACAAACGATTGCCCTGCTGCCTTCATGCAAGCTAAAGGTAAGCTTAATATAAATATAAATAAGTATAAACATACAAATAAACGATTCCCCTGCTGCCTTCATGCAAGCTGAAGGTAAGCTTGTTATAAATAAATAAAAATATAAACATACAAATAAACGATTCCCCTGCTGCCTTCATGCAAGCTAAAGGTAAGCTTAATATAAATATAAATACAAATAAATATAAACATACAAATAAACGATTGCCCTACTGCCTTCATGCAAGCTAAAGGTAAGCTTAATATAAATATAAATAAATAAATAAATATAAACATACAAATAAACGATTGCCCTGCTGCCTTCATGCAAGCTATAGGTAAGGGGTTGGAGGTGTGGAGGTTTGAAGGGATGAATTGTGGCGTGGTTGGGTGGGTTTGGGGGTTTGGGTGGGTTGGGGGGGGAAGTGATGAATACTCAGCTGCATTCATGTAAGCTGAAGGTAAGGGTGTGGTGGCTTGGGTGGGTGGGTGGGTGGGGAGGGTGTGTGTGTTTCGTGTGTGTAGTTAGTGTTGGGGATGGGGGGTAAATTGAGAGTGACAAATACTCAGCTGAATTCATTGCAAGCTTAAGTGTGGGTGGTTGGGTGGTGGTGGGTGGGTGAGGGAGGTGTGTGTGTGTGGAGGTGTTTGTGTGGTGGGTTGGGGGGTGTGGGGGTGAGTGCGGGGGTGGTGGTGGTTGGGGGTTGGGGGGGATGGAGTTGCGGAAGGGTGGTGTGGTAAAGTTGGTGGTTGGGGTTAGGTGGCGAGAGTTGTGGTATGTTTGGGTGATGGTTTGGTCTGGGGTGGAATGGTGATGTTCATTGTTTATGTGTGTGTGTGCAAAAAATTGATTGTTCGGTGGTGGCTGGGGGTTTGTTGGGGGGGATTGGGTAGGGGGGGGGGATGTTCTTGTTTGCGTGTGTGTGGTGTTGTGGGTGTGTTGTGTGTGGGTTGTGTTCGGTGGGCGGGGGGGGGCAGGGGGGGGGGGGGGGGGGGGTAGCTTGGGATTGACGAAATACTCTGCTTCCCCTGTCTAGCTTTCATGCAGCTTAAGGAAAGTATTATAATTAAATAAAGCAATAGACATGTATACTCTGGCTGCCATCTTCATGCTAGCGTTAGGAATTAAATATAAATAAATATACATATACATCTGTATGTTAAGATTATAAAGAAAAAGGGGGGGGAAGAAAAGAAGAAGGGGGAGAAAAAAAAAAAGGAGGGGAGGAGAGGGAAGAGAAGAAAAAAAGGGGGGGGGGGGGGGGGAAAGGAGGGGAAGGGGAAGGGGGAAGAGGGGGGGAGAGAAGGGGAAAAAAGGGGGAAAGAGGGGGGAAGAAAAGGGGAAAGAAGAAGGGAGAGAAGGGGAGGGGGGGGGGAGGAAAAAACCACAATAGGGTAAATAATTGTCCAACTAAAACAAACGCATTGGCCTGTCCACCATATAATGCAGACTACAGTGTGCCACCACCTACAACCACCTACCACCACTACCATTACCTACCACCACAACCACCTACAACCACAACCACCTACAACCACCTACAACCACCTACAACCTACAATCACCTACATCTGCGACCACCTAAAAGCACCTACTACCACCACCTACAACCACCTTCCACCACCACCTCTTACACCACCTACACCAACAAGCACCTACCACCACCACCTACAACCACCTACACCAACAAGCACCTACCACCACCACCTACAACCACCACCACCTACCACCACCACCTACAACCACCTACACTAACAAGCACCTACCACCACCACCTACCACCACCACCTACAACCACCACCACCTACCACCACCACCTACAACCACCTGCACTAACAAGCACCTACCACCACCACCTCTTACACCACCTACACCAACAAGCACCTACCACCACCACCTACAACCACCTACACCAACAAGCACCTACCACCACCACCGACAACACCACACCTACCACCACCCATCCCTACACCACCTACACCAACAAGCACCTACCACCACCACCTACAACCACCTACACCAACAAGCACCTACCACCACTACCTACACTAACAACCACCTATCACCACCACCACCACCTACACTAACAACCACCTGCCACCACCACCACCACCTACAACCACCTACCATCACCACCACCTACAACTACTTACCACCACCACCACCTCCTATAACCACCTACCACCACCACCACCACCTTCAACAACCTACAACCACCTACAGCCACCTACCACCACCACCACCACACCACCACCACCACCTACAACCACCTACCACCACCACCTACAACCACCTACCACCATCACCACCACCACCTACAACCACCTACCACCACCACCTACAACCACCTACCACCAAAACCACCTGCAACCACCTACCACCTACTACTTACCACAACCACCCCCCACCAAAACCACCTGAAACCACCTAACACCTAACACCACCACCTACAACCACCTAACACCACCACCCCACCTCAACAACCCGACACCACCAACTAACGCCTAACCACCACCAACCAACCTACAAAACCACCGACCACCACCACCAACGCCTACCACAGCACCACCTACAACCCCCGACCACCACCACCTAACGCCTACCACCACCACCACCTACAACCACCGACCACCACCACCTAACGCCTACCACCACCACCACCTACAACCACCGACCACCACCACCTAACGCCTACCACCCACCACCACCTACAACCACCGACCACCACCACCTAACGCCTACCACCACCACCACCTACAACCACCGACCACCACCACCTAACGCCTACCACCACCACCACCTACAACACAAACGGTTTGAAGCTCACATGCAATAACATGCAAACCCTCTGAAACTCACATTCATACAACCACCACCACCTACCACCACCTACCCCACCGACACACGTAAAACCAACCACCACCGACCAACAACCGACCAACCAACTACGTCACCTACACCTACACCTACAACCACCTACCACCACTACCTACACCACCACCTACAACCACCACCACCTACCACCACCTACAACCACATGCACAACCTACAACCACAGACCACCACCACCACCACCACCACCACCACCACCTACAACCACCACCACCTTACACCTACCAATACAACCACCTACAACACAAACGGTTTGAAGCTCACATGCAATAACATGCATACCCTCTGAAACTCCACCACCTACCACCACCTACCAACACCTACAACCACCACCTACCAACACCTACCAACACCTACGACAACCTACCATCTACCACCACCACCAAAGGACCACCACCCGACAACCACCGACAACCACGACTCGAATGCCGACACCGGACACCGACAACTCCCACCACCGTACCACCAACAATACACCACCTACCACCACATACCCACCTACTACCACTACCTACACCTACACCTACACCTACAACCACCACCACATACCACCACCTACAACCACCACCACCTAACACCTACCACCACAACCACCTACAACACAAACGGTTTGAAGCTCACATGCAATAGCATACCATACCCGCTGTAAACTTCCACCACCTACCACACCTACCTACCACCTACAACCACCACCTACCACCACCTACCACCACCACCACCTACCACCACCTACAACCACCTACCACCACCTACAACCACTACCTAATCCTACACCTACAACCACAGACCACCACCACCACCACCACCTACAACCACAGACCACCACCTACCACCACCTACAACCACCACCACCTAACACCTACCACCACAACCACCTACAACACAAACGGTTTGAAGCTCACATGCAATAGCATACATACCCTCTGAAACTCCACCACCTACCACCACCTACAACCACCACCTACCACCACCTACCACCACCACCACCTACCACCACCTACAACCACCTACAACCACCTACAACCACTACCTAATCCTACACCTACAACCACCACCACCTAACCACCCACATACCACCGGAAGGCAGACCTACACCACTACTACCCCTACCCTACACCTACCCTACACCTAGCACACCACCACCACCTCCGTACCCAATGCCCCACCCCACCACCACCTACAACACAGTCCAGCCACCACCGCCCACCCCCTCCACCACAGCACCCCCACCAGAACCCACGCCCCTACAACCACCACCCACCTAACACCTACCACCCACAACCACCACAAACACACAAAGGGTTTAAAGACTCACATTCCAATGACATACATACCCCTTAACTGGACAGTCATACACCCACCTCAAACTGTACCAACCAACCACCAACCACCTACCACCACCCATCCATAACACTACCACCCACCACCTACCACCACTACCTACAACCACCTACCACCACCACCCATAACCACCTACCACCAACACCTACCACCACCACCACCACCACCACCACCACCTACCACCAAACCACCTACCACCACCATCCATAACCACCTACCACCACCACCTTTGACAAACACAAAAAAAAAACCCACCTACCCCACCACCCCCACCCCCACCACCACCACCACCACCACCTACAACCCCCTACCACCAACCACCTACCACACACTACCCTACAACCACTTCCCACCACCACCATAACCACCTACCACCACCGCGCCCTAACCCCCTACCCCACACTACCACCAAGCCACCTACCACGCCCCACCCCACCCCCACCGGACACCTAACCACCTACCACACCCCGTACAACCACCTACCCCCGACCCTACAACCACTCTACCACCACCACCTACCACCTACCACCACCACCTACCACCACCACCTACAACCACCTACCACCACCACCCATAACCACCTACAACCACCTACAGCCAAAGCCACCAAACTCACAGTCTTCAAGATCAAGGAGGACGGGCGTGGCATAGAGAGAGACATAGACTTCAATGACATTGATCGCATGCTAACAAAAAGCGAAGGCCAGATGTCAGCTTCACAAGTGGAGTACTCTTACTTGACGGAGGGACTGTTTGACGAATGATCGCCCCTTGGCATGTATATTCAAATATATATATTATGTGCCCACATCTAGTAATGGCCATTGGCCAGATGCCAGCTTCACAAGTGGAGTACTCTTACTTGACGGAGGGACTGTTTGACGAATGATCGCCCCTTGGCATGTATATTCAAATATATATATTATGTGTCCACACTAGTAATGGCCATTGGCCAGATGTCAGCTTCACAAGTGGAGTATTCTTACTTGATGGAGGGACTGTTTGACGAGGGACTGACGAGGGACTGGCGAAGGACTGACGAGGGACTGACGAGGGACTTGATGGAGGGACTGTTTGACGAATGATACCCTCTTGCTACCCAGCCCTCTTGCTACTCCTGCAACCACCTACACCTACAAACACCTATCACATACCACATACAAACTACCACTCGGACACAGATTTGGGGGGTCGGTTGCAAGTCAGACGAAGCTCTAGTAGGTTGGTTGCGTTCTTGGTGGATCCGTTGCATCTCGGACGCAGATTTGGGGGGTTTGTTGAGTCTCAAACGCAGATCTATTAGGTTGGTTGCGTTACTGGTGGGTCCGTTGCGTCTCGGGCACAGTTTTTTTTTTTTTTAAGCTGTGAAAGGATTTTCACCCCAGGAGGTGGGTCTCCCGACACAAACCAGCGACACGGAGGATTCAGTTGGAATAGTTGTGCCACTTCTACAATATGCAAAGTAGGCGCACTTAGGGGGACCTACTTTTTTCGGCACCAGCCCCGCACCTACTAGAGTCGAGGGGCTCTATAGAGATACTATGTCGGAATGTTTCAGTAATCTGCATCACCAGGAAAGATTGTGTTTCTGGTTTGGCCCAACTTTCACACTTGTTTTTGTAGACTGCAAACTCTGTAGGACTTTCTGTGGGACTGCAGACTCTGTGTAGACTCTGCAGTACTCTCTGTGGAACTGCAGGATCTCGGTAATGATCTTTGTTACAAGATAATATGAGAGCATAGAGGTGCGCAGACATTAAGAAGCACCTCGATGAGGTTTTAGGTAGATACCAACCCACGACCAAACGAACATTCACCACTACCCCTGTTGACCATGGCAGACAAGCTCCCTGCCATGGTCGTTAGAGGCGGAATCAAGGAGACATAACTAGAGAACCACCACGAGGGCAGAAATCCGACAGTACTCCCCTACAAGGTTTGCTTAGGGCCAGGACGCCAAAATACTGAGGAATCGAACCTCACCACCCCCTTCCTACTCTCACGAATATGGCGGGCCTACATGGCGCCTACTTTATTTTGTGCCTACTCGTGCCTACTAGTAGTAGTCCCGTAGTCCCGCACGCGCCGCTGTGGTATCGTGGTTTTGATGGTCGAGGGGTCAGACCTGGACTGTTTCTTAGCTTCATATTTTGCCGAATGGCTTATTTCTCTGTTGTCGCAAGTCAACCCTCAATTCGAGATGAAAATGTAGCCGAAGGACATGTAGAAGCTATCAGCGCAAGCTGGGGCGAAGCAGGTGAGCACTACCTAACCTTCTTTCAGCACCTTTCAGCACCTCCAACTTAGAGATACCAACCCACGACCAAACGAACATTCACCACTACCCCTATTGACCATGGCAGACAAGCTCCCTGCCATGGTCGTTAGAGGCGGAATCAAGGAGACATAACTAGAGAACCACCACTGTCAGCGTATACTACTAGAACACGAGTGCCATACAGGCATCTGATCAGATGCCAATAAGGCACTCGTGTACTAGTAGTATACGCTGACAACCACGAGGGCAGAAATCCGACAGTACTTCCCTACAAGGTTTGCTTAGGGCCAGGACGCCAAAATACTGAGGAATCGAACCTCACCACCCCCTTCCTACTCTCACGAATATGGCGGGCCTACATGGCGCCTACTTTATTTTGTGCCTACTCGTGCCTACTAGTAGTAGTCCCGTAGTCCCGCACGCGCCGCTGTGGTATCGTGGTTTTGATGGTGGAGGGGTCAGACCTGGACTGTTTCTTAGCTTTATATTTTGCCGAATGGCTTATTTCTCTGTTGTCGCAAGTCAACCCTCAATTCGAGATGAAAATGTAGCCGAAGGACATATAAAAGCTATCAGCGCAAGCTGGGGCGAAGCAGGTGAGCACTACCTAACCTTCTTTCAGCACCTTTCAGCACCTCCAACTTAGAGATACCAACCCACGACCAAACGAACATTCACCACTACCCCTATTGACCATGGCAGACAAGCTCCCTGCCATGGTCGTGAGAGGCGGAATCAAGGAGACATAACTAGAGAACCACCACGAGGGCAGAAATCCGACAGTACTTCCCTACAAGGTTTGCTTAGGGCCAGGACGCCAAAATACTGAGGAATCGAACCTCACCACCCCCTTCCTACTCTCACGAATATGGCGGGCCTACATGGCGCCTACTTTATTTTGTGCCTACTCGTGCCTACTAGTAGTAGTCCCGTAGTCCCGCACGCGCCGCTGTGGTATCGTGGTTTTGGTGGTGGAGGGGTCAGACCTGGATTGTTTCTTAGCTTCATATTTTGCCGAATGGCTTATTTCTCTGTTGTCGCAAGTCAACCCTCAATTCGAGATGAAAATGTAGCCGAAGGACATGTAAAAGCTATCAGCGCAAGCTGGGGCGAAGCAGGTGAGCACTACCTAACCTTCTTTCAGCACCTAACAGCACCTCCAACTTAGAGATACCAACCCACGACCAAACGAACATTCACCACTACCCCTATTGACCATGGCAGACAAGCTCCCTGCCATGGTCGTGAGAGGCGGAATCAAGGAGACATAACTAGAGAACCACCACGAGGGCAGAAATCCGACAGTACTTCCCTACAAGGTTTGCTTAGGGCCAGGACGCCAAAATACTGAGGAATCGAACCTCACCACCCCCTTCCTACTCTCGCAAGTAGGGTCGATACAGCAAGGGTACTGTAGATCACAAGGGATGTAGAAAACACCAAAGAAAGATTGATTTTTTTTGGGGGGGGGGGGGGGGGGGGGGCATTGCGTCTCAAACACAGATCCAGTAGGTCGGTTGCAATTCTTTTTACTGAGATGGTCCTACGGTGACTATAGCTAGCTCCGGCTTACGCTATGGTGTCCTTAACTTCACGTCCTGTGAGTAACGGTTCTACACGGATGTAACAATTTCAATTTCAATTTCAATAGGTCGGTTGCGTTTTTGGAGGGTCCGTTGTGTCTCACATGCAGTTATTGGAAGTCCACCTGTAGGGTACGCACCATGAGCCACACTCTACGTTAGCAACCCAACGAACCCTCCAAAATCTGAGTTTGAGATGTGACGCGTAACGTTTTGAACAACCCTGGCGCACAACCTTTAGCTTTCCGGAGTGATATAACTGAAACGTCACAGGGAATGGACTACTGGAATGTAATGCTTACAGAGGCGAGATAACAAGCAGGCGGGAAAGCCTGGCATAAGGAGAAGATGGCGACAGTACATCAGGGTACTAACGCCGCTGGGTGCAGGCCCTATCGGGCAGAGGCACTACAGCGTACGCAGCCAGGCCTGGTGCACTACAGCGTACGCGGCCTGGTGCTCTAAGACACTCTAGCAAGACCGGGAGAACCGGTCGATAACACAACTGCTGCACACGCGTGAGGTCATGGCTCATTCCGACTCCTGTAGGACTTTCTCCGCCTTTCTATCTGAATCATCAGAGGGCGCTGTTTTGTGCACAGGGTCCCACTTCCTGGGGTGAAGAACCTTGCAACCAAAATAACAAAACGAGTTCGAGTTCGGGTATGCCAGTATCAGGGTACTACAAATAAAGCACACACTTTATTTTTGAGCCCCACTGCGCGTTTCGCTCATACAACGCCCAGTGGGCGCAGCGCGCAGTTTTTGCGCTTTTCGCACTACAAAGCGCTGACCAATTTGACGTTTGTGCTCTTTAAGCGCTGACCAATTTGAAAACATGTAGTTCTTTGGTTTGGGTATGTCCAAATATCCCGTTAGCAGTTTTCTTAATAAGCCCGAATGTGCAGCCCGATTTTTATTTTACCCAATGTAAGCAATCTACTGCCATCTGCTTAATGTTTCTGCCTCCCCAAGTTCCACACCTGGGCATAAGGCTGCCAGATACTTGATGATTCTGCCTCACCAAGTTCCACACCTACCTGGGCATAAGGCTGCCAGATACTTGATGTTTCTGCCTCACCAAGTTCCACACCTGGGCATAAGGCTGCCAGATACTTGATGTTTCTGCCTCACCAAGTTCCATACCTGGGCACAAGGCTGCCAGATACTTGATGTTTCTGCCTCACCAAAGTCTACACCTGGGCATAAGGCTGCCAGATACTTAATGTTTCTGCCTCACCATTGTCTACACCTGGGCATATGGCTGCCAGATACTTAATGTTTCTGCCTCACCAAAGTCTACACCTGGGCATCTGGCTGCCAGATACTTAATGTTTCTGCCCCACCAAAGTCTACACCTGGGCATATGGCTGCCAGATACTTAATGTTTCTGCCCCACCAAAGTCTACACCTGGGCATATGGCTGCCAGATACTTAATGTTTCTGCCCCACCAAATTCTACACCTGGGCATATGGCTGCCAGATACTTGATGTTTCTGCCTCACCAAGTTCCACACCTGGGCATCGCGCTGCCAGATACTTACTTCATGTTTCTGACTAACAAGAGAGAGAGGATATAGTTACATACTCAGCAAAAATCAATGCCGAGACTGGACAGCGCCGAGGCAGCTGGACAGTTTTATAACAGTGAGGGTTTGGGCAACATACCCCTCAGAACCTGGTCCAGGAGGTGACCTCCAAAAAAGCGTACGAAAGAGCAAAAAAAAGGCTTGACAACAAGCAATGCGAACTACCAAGGCATGTAGAAACTAGCGAATTAAGAGCATATTGTAGAAGGGCTGAGAGTTGCCGAGGCCTAAAAAGCGAGATTCTACAAGAAGACGTGAAGGACAAAAGGCACAGGAAAATCACCAAACAAACAAGGAGAGAGGCATAGAGCTCTAAAAAGGCGGCCTTAACACTCCCTATCTAAAGGCAAACACAAGGCCAAGCCGTCAGCCAAAACGCCACAAGACTAACAAAAGAAAGATTACAAGGGGCTCATGTCCTAGCAGTGAAACAACACCGCCCTAAAGTCGGACTCGAGAAACCACCCGCCGTCTTCCGGCAGCGGGGCTCGAACTCCGGTCACCAAACAAAAGTCCACACCTGGGCATTTGGCTGCCAGGTAATGTACGTATCGGCTGAGCGTCTTTAGGAATTACAACGGCCTAGTGGTAGACCAGATTGCTATGGAGCGATGAGTCGGGGGTTCGACTCACCCTTCGATCGCTCTTGGTTTTGCAGGTCGTCGTCAACCGCGATGGTAGCTTGTCCAGTTGTGGTAGGAGACCGCTCCCCACCCGCGTACGGGCTCCCTTAACACCACGCTCCACCAGGCGTTATCATTACCTTTTTACAGTCAAGGGACAGCCAATAGCTATTCCTGGGTACCCAGGAATAGCTATTGGCTGTCCCTTGCAGGGTACTTCAAATTCCCTATGCTAATTGGCCAGCGCTTTAGCGCATTTGAAAACAAAACAATTGCGCTTTGTAGTACAAAAAGCGCAAAAAATGCTTGCTGCGCCCACAGGGAGTTGCAAAAAACTGCGCTTCAAGCGCAGAGGGGGTCAAAAAATCAGCGCTCAAAAGCGCAAAAGCGCGCGCTTTGAATTACCCTGATCCCTTGACTGTAACCTATATCAGTAAACAGTACTTATATGTATCAGTATGTTTTTTTACAGACCAGGTGTTCAACAAGCCAAAAACAATTTGGCTTGTCCAACCATAAAAAAGGAAATGCAATTTAAAAACGTGGTGAACTGAACAGGGTACTACAAAACGTATCTTTTTACATGACAGCACGTAAGGTTCTGGAGTCCATCTATGTTACATTACATTACATTTCATGTTAAAGTCTACTTGACACCACGAGGGTGCATGAGACTCCGTGCTTCAACAAAAAGAAAAAGCACCCACAAAGCAAAAAAAACATTACATCAGGGGTGTGTCGAGGACAAACAAACCAAACGCGTTTTGGTGGCGAAGGTATTAAACCCCCCAGAGCAGGACCCAGATCTCAACCACTAACAGTGGCGGAAGTAAGAAGCTAACAAATGAGAAGTCACAATAAAAAAGGAGAGTAAATTACGGTGCCTCTAAGCAGTCCAGGGCTTCCTGTCCTGCTCTTCTACAAGTAGAAAGATAGTCGGCTAGGTTGCTCCAAAAATACTTAGTGCCATTTCCATTCATAAAGGTTCTGAATGTGGAATCACAGAATTCCACATTCCATCCGGTTAAGTCGGTATCCTCATGGACATGCCTATTTAAATATCTGTAAACAGCTTCTGGTAGCGGAGGCGAATATCATTATAAAAAGGGGCACTCAAACATATGCATTTCATCCTCAGGTTTTTGAAACCCACACAGTTCACAGTGTCTCATTGCACGGGGGATGTGTGCTCCATCCTCCACCCTCATTCTTTCTGTGTTAGAAGCCAATGGGAGCCCATTCTAAACTGTGCTATAGAACGGATCTGATCCCGCTTATGTAAGGCGGATGTAAAGGGAATCCAGCCATTCTCATCATTACTGTTGGATGCAAACCATTTCTGGTATCGGAGGCGTTTAAAGCCAGCCCTTTTCTCATTGGGGATGTCTCTGACTGCATTGGTGTCACTTGGGTATTTAAACCTCCATGACTCAAAAACTTCAGACATGATACCTTCGACATTGACAGCCTCCAAAATGTTGAGGTTTTTACTGGATCCTAGCTTGTGGAGAGCACAACGCAAGTCATGAACCCAGCCAGTGTTGGAATCAAAAGATTACTCAAGAGCCATTCTAATGAATGGCTAATCCTCGTGTTCTTTAAATATTGTTCTAGATAGAAGCGCAAAGCTTGTTTAAGCCAAGCACAACACACAGGGGTTCTACCCAGCTCTTCCATGATAATATATATGTCGTTGATTGGCAAACGCCCAACATTTGTTTAAGTATACCACTACGCCATTTCTCACAAGCATGGTCATTTGAGATAAGTGTGTTGTTTAGAATACCGTAGAAGGAGCCCACACCTCACAACCAAAATTCAGGATAGGTTGTACAAGAGAATCAAATAGGTGGATGAGAATATGAATATTGTATATCTCCATAGTATGGCATCGCCTACGGAGCATGTGGTGTGCCTTTTGGGCCTTAGTGAGCATCTTAGAAAAAGCAGCTTTTGCACGAATGCTTGAGACACCATCCACAAAGAGGGATCCCAGGTAGATAAAAGATAACATTGTAGAAAGCTGTGCTCCATCATAGACAAATTTGTAATCAGGATCCATACGGGCCTCATCACAGAATTGCTTGTTGAAAACGACAATCTCAGTTTTCTTTATATTCACAGCCATCTCAGTAGCCTCGCAGAAATCTCTCAGGCAGTCAAGCATCGCTTGCATATCTGCCGGGGATTCTGCCGCTTGCATATCTGCCGGGGAGACACCATCTAATCGATCTTGTGATACACGAAACAAAAAGACACCCGCTAAGCCTGGAGATCCAAAGTTACGTGTCAGGCACATTGACATGGTACTACCAAGCGCAAGCGGCAGCGCGATTTCCCGCACGCTTTTTGAGCCCCACTGCGCGTTTCGCGCAGTTTTTTCAATCCCCTGTGGGCGCAGCGCGCAGTTTTTGCCCTTTTTGCCCTACAAAGCGCTGACCAATTTGACGTTTGTGCGCTTGAAGCGCTGACTAATTTGACCAAATGTAGTACCCTGGTCAGGCATATAACTTGTAGAACCCCATCTCAGTTTTTTCACGTAACCCAAATTGGTAAAATGTAGTACCCTGAAACTGAACCCCAAAAAATCGGAAACAGTGATGGCCCGGAGTTCGTGCTATGCAGATCATAGAACTCTTTGCTGCTTGTCACATGTATCTAAAACACAGATGCGTATGTTTTTAGTACTGTAATCGAGGGAAGTTCTTACTGAACAGGTTGGCACATACATGTACAGGTTGGCACATACATGTACAGGTTGGCACATACATGTACAGGTTGGCACATACATGTACAGGTTGGCACATACATGTACAGGTTGGCACATACATGTCTCCTCATTTCTTGATGTTCAGAAGTCCTCCTACACTTTAATCTATCAATATGCGTGCATATTTGGAGTCCAGTAGGGCGACAGGAAAAAATGTGATCATCATCATCATCATCATCATCATCATCATCATCATCATCATCATCATCACCAACATTATCATCATCACCAACACAAGTGATGGCACGAGGCTGTGCTCAAATAATACATTTATAATAACATTTAAAACAAGTCATACGCTTTACAATATTCATTACTCACCAAAGCCACACCAAGGCATCATTACTGCTTTATGATAATGAGTACTGCTCAAAGCCACACCAAGGCATCTGCACTGCATTATGATGGTGCGTACTGCTTTATGATAGTGAGTACTCCTCAAAGCCACACTAAGGCATCTGTACTGCTTTATGATAGTGAGTACTGCTCAAAGCCACACCAAGGCATCTGTACTGCTTCATGATAATGAGTACTGCTTCATAATAATGAGTACTGCTCAAAGCCACACTAAGGCATCTGTACTGCTTTATGATAGTGAGTACTGCTCAAAGCCACACCAAGGCATCTGTACTGCTTCATGATAATGAGTACTGCTTCATAATAATGAGTACTGCTCAAAGCCACACTAAGGCATCTGTACTGCTTCATGATAGTGAGTACTGCTTCATGATAATGAGTGCTGCTTCATGATAGTGAGTACTGCTTCATGATAATGAGTACTGCTTCATGATAGTGAGTACTGCTTCATGATAATGAGTGCTGCTTCATGATAATGAGTACTGCTTCATGACAATGAGTACTGCTTCATGATAATGAGTACTGCTTTATGATAATGAGTACTGCTCAAAGCTACACCAAGGCATCTGTACTGCTTCATGATAGTGAGTACTGCTTCATGATAACGAGTACTGCTTCATGATAATGAGTACTGCTTCATGATAATGAGTACTGCTTCATGATAATGAGTACTGCTTCATGATAATGAGTACTGCTTCATGATAATGAGTACTGCCCAAAGCCACACCAAGGCATCGGATCAAAGGATTTACTCAAATCAACCTCAAGAACCATCATTTGCCTACCACATAGCCTATCACATAGCCTACCACAGCCTACCGCACAGCCTCCTGCCAAAGCTTCATCTTCCCACTGCCAGTTATGGACTTATGTATGATTCTTTATCCCAGTTCAACAAATGGCTCAATGGCAGAGCTCCTTGAACGATGTAGGTGCTGGGTTCAAATCCCCACGGGTGCGCTTCAGTCTGCGCGGTCGCTGTCAAAAGCCATGGTAGCTTTGTCCAGGTAAAGTAGCAGCCCATTCTCTAACGCCGTTAATACCACGCCTCACCAGGCGTTATCATTACTTATTTATTTTTTCTGATTCTTTCCAAAAACATAATATCGGATAAAAAAAATGAGAACTCCTTAAGGGGCGTGGTGTTAAGGGGACCCCCCGTACACCCCAGCTGGGGAAAGTCACCATATCATGGGATAACCTCAATGCATCCTCCAAGAACCACCGTTTGCCTGCCACACAGCCCTCTCCCGAACCTTCATCTTCCCAATGCCAGTTATGTTTGATTCTGTCCAAGCATAGGATCATGGGATAAAAAAAAGAGAACGCCTGGAGGGGCGTGGTGTTAAGGGGGCACTCCAGTCCGCCGCAGATGGGAAAAATCACCATATCATGGGATAACCTCACTGCAACCTCCAAGAACCCCCATTTGCCTGCCACACAGCCATCTCCCGAACCTTCATCTTCCCACTGCCCGTTTTGTATGATTCATTTGCTGACAATGTGTTAATCTACTCTCTGCAACCTCCAAGAACCACCATAAGACTGCCACACCGCTTCCTACCAAAGCTTCATCTAATCATCTTCCCACTACGAGTTTTTTATAATTAACTTGCTGACAGTGTGTCAATTTACTCATTGCAACCTCAAAGAACCACCATTAGCCTGCCACACAGCCTCCTGCCAAAGCTTCATCTTATCGTCTTCCCTTTACAAGTTGTGTATGATTCACATGCTGAAAAAAGTCAATTTACTCATTGCAAACTCCATGAACCACCATTTGCCTGCCACACAGGCTCCTACCAAAGCTTCATCTGATCATGTTCCCACTACGAGATGTGTATGATTCACATGCTGAAAAAAGTCAATTTACTCATTGCAACCTCCAGGAACCACCATTTGCCTGCCACACAGCCTCCTGCCAAAGCTTCATCTGATCATCATCTTCCCACTACGAGATGTGTATGATTCACATGCTGAAAAAAGTCAATTTACTCATTGCAACCTCCAGGAACCACCATTTGCCTGCCACACAGCCTCCTGCCAAAGCTTCATCTGATCATCATCTTCCCACTACGAGATGTGTATGATTCAAATGCTGAAAAAAGTCAATTTACTCATTGCAACCTCCAGGAACCACCATTTGCCTGCCACACAGCCTCCTACCAAAGCTCCATCTGATCATCTTCCCACTACGAGATGTGTATGATTCACATGCTGAAAAAAGTCAATTTACTCATTGCAACCTCCAGGAACCACCATTTGCCTGCCACGCAGCCTCCTGCCAAAGCTTCATCTGATCATCATCTTCCCACTACGAGATGTGTATGATTCAAATGCTGAAAAAAGTCAATTTACTCATTGCAACCTCCAAGAACCATCATTAGCCTGCCACACAGCCCTCTCCCGAACCTTCATCTTCCCAGTATGAGTCTTGTACGATTCATTCGCAGTCAACGTGCCCATCCCCATGCTCTTCGTTTCGTCTGCCTGCTTCGGCGGTCCAGACCGGGCCGCTGCAAGGCCGAGCGGAGAAAAGCGCTCCTCAATAGCTCGGTAGGCACTCAGGCCCTCCACGTCCTCGTCGTCAGAGCTGGACGGACTTGCGGGGGGAAGCATTGGACGGCCCCCCCCCTTGCTTGCCACAGATCGCAAGGACGTCATTTGCCGCATGGCGCGCGCTGAGGGGGCTTGGGGCCCGCCGGGGCCATACGTCCGAGGTGGCTGGGGTAAGATTGTGTTAGTCGACGATTGCGATCGGCGGGCATCGATACCTGAAAGCGTGAAGTTGAAAATTCTTCAGAATCTAGGGTGGAGAATCTAGGGGGTTATGTGCGAAGTAGTAGGGACAAGTTCATTACTAGTGGTAGTCTCGAATGTTCTTGATGATTGGAGATTGGCTAGTCCCTTAAGCCTAACAGGCTACCCCTAGACTGTAAAATACATGCTTTTGCACAGCGGAGAAAACAACAGGAAGACAAGTAGAACAGAAACAAAAGGGAATGCATACGTAGGCATAACCTGCATTTGCATTCCCATTTCATTCTACTATTCCCTAATCGATTTTGGGGTATTACCGGTAATATCCAGCCACCCAGGACAAACAAAAAGAAAAGAGACAACAGGAAGACAGATAAGAAACCTAAGGGAATGCATGTGCAAAAAGAATTTATTTTCAGGTACGAGCAGCAGCTTCTAGGCAGCTCCCTGAGCTTTCTCTTCATCCAAACCTTAAGCAACCTATACACATGGAAGCTGATATCGTCAGCTTTCCAGTGCTACTGGAATCTTTAGTTTTGGCCGAGTGGCAGTCTCCGGGCCCAGAAGCTGTTGCTCGTAGCAGAAAAGAAAAGAAAAGAAAAGAAAAGAAAAGAAAAGAAAAGGTATGCACATGCATATTTTGCAGGAGTGGCAACGCCATTCTACTGAATCCTCGGTGCCGCTGGTTTATGTCGGGAGACCCACCTCCTGGGGTAAAAATCCTTTCACACAAAAAAAATGTAATCCTTGAGGTATCTCCATTTTATAGTAGTATAATTAAGGTTTCACTGTAATTAAAAAACTCAGGGCCCCCGTCAGTAAAACGATTGTTTGGGGTTCAGTTCATCAGTGCTTTTTCGTTTAGCCTCTCATGTCACGATTGGGTAAGTCCCTTAAGCCAACCCCTGGACTGTAACAACAACAACTTTAGACTATACTGGTAACGGTCCTACTTTCAGTGATTTACAATGGTCTGGTGGTAGACCAGATCGCTAAAGAATGAAAAGTCGGGGGTTCGACTCCCCCTTTGGTCGCTCTTGGCGTTGCAGGTCGTCGTCTACCGCGATAGTAGCTTGTCCAGTTGAGGTAGGAGACCGCTCCCCACCCGCGTACGACGGGCTCCCTTAACACCACGCCCCACCAGCTTCCCAAATCATCCCCTGAATTGCTATAAGCCCAAGAGGTGCT
>JACBWV010000894.1:45000-62647 GCA_013435795.1 Chlamydomonas sp. ICE-L
TTGCCTTGTGTACTTCAACAGTGTTGTACTGTAGTGTGTACAACAGTGTGTGATACAAACAGTGTGGTAATGCATGATTGTGTACTCAAAGTGTCGTACTGTAGTGTGTACAACCAGTCGGTCGTAGGCGTGTACAAACAGTGTGTCAACAGTGTGTGTAATGTGTGGTGTAAACTCAACAGTGTGTACTGTAGTGTGTACAACAGTGTGTACAACAGTGTGTGTAATGCATGATTGTGTACTCAACAGTGTGTACTGTAGTGTGTACAACAGTGTGTACTGTAGTGTGTACAACAGTGTGTGTAATGCATGATTGTGTACTCAACAGTGTGTACTGTAGTGTGTACAACAGTGTGTACAACAGTGTGTGTAATGCATGATTGTGTACTCAACAGTGTGTACTGTAGTGTGTACAACAGTGTGTGTAATGCATGATTGTGTACTGAACAGTGTGTACTGTAGAGTGTACAACAGTGTGTACAACAGTGTGGTAATTGCAGATTGTGTACTTCAACAGTGTGTAGTGTAGTGTACAACAGTCTGTGTCAAACAGGTGTTCGTGTATGATGATTGTGTACTCAACAGTGTGTACCTGTTAGTGTGTACAAACAGTTGTATGTAGTGTGTACAACAGTGGTGTGCGATATGCATGATTGTGTTACTCAAACAGTGATGTACTGTACGTGTGTACCCCCCCCCCCCCCCCCCCCCCCCCCAACAGGTGTACGTTGTGTGTGTAATGCATGATTGTGAACTCAACAGTGTGTAACTGTAGTTGTGTACAACAGTGGTGTACATGTAGTGTGTACCATACAGGTGTGGACAACAGTGTGGTAATGCGATGATTGTGAACTAACCAGTGTGTACTGTAGTGTGTACAAACAGATGGGTACAACATGTGTGTAATGCTGATGTGTGTGTGTACATCAACAGTGTGTATGTAGTGTGTTCAACAGTGTGTACTGCGACACGTGTGTACAACAGTGTGACAACAGTGTGCCTGTAATGGCATGATTGTTGTACTCACAGTGTGTACTGTAGTGGGTACAAACAGTGGGTACAAACAGTGTGTGTAATGCATGATTGTGTACTAACAGTGTGTACTGTGTGCGTACAACAGTGTGTGACAAAAGTGGTGTAATGCATGATTGTTTGTACTCAACGTGTGTACTTAGTGTGTAAAAACAGTGTGTACAACAGGTGTGTATGATGATTGGGTACTCAACAGTGGTGTGAAACTGTAGTGGTGTGTACAACCGTGCTGTACTGTCGTGTGTACACAACAGTGTGACAAACCGTGTGATGAATGCATGTTCGTTGTATCTGACCAAGATGGTGTACTGTAGTGTGTACAACAGTGGGTGTACTGAGTGTGACAACCAGTGTGACAACAGTGTGTGGACTGCATGATTGTGCACTCCAACAGTGGTATGTAGTGTGTAAAGTGTGGTCAACAGTGTGTGTAATGCATATTGTGTCTCAACAGTGTGAACTGTAGTGTTCCAACAGTGTGTACTGTAGTGTTACAACAGTGTGCACACCAGTGTGTTTAATGCATGATTGTGTACTGACCATGTTTTACTGTATTGTTTACACAGGTTCTGAGTGTTACACAACAGTGTGTACAACGTGTGTGTCATCATGATATGTTCACTCAACGTGTTTAATTGTAGTGTGTACAACATTGTGTTTCCAACAGTGTGTGTAATGCATGATGTTTACGCAAACAGATGTGTACTGTAGGGTTTAACACACATTGGTGGTAACTGTAGTGGTACACAAACCTGTGTGACAACAGTGTGTTGTCATAGCATGATTGTGTCCTCAACAACCGTGTGTACTGTGTGTGTACAAAGTGTGTGTAAATAATGCTGATTTGTGCCCTCAACCAGTTGGTGTATTGTAGTTGGACAACAGTGTTGTCACAACAAACATTCAACAGTGGTTTGTAATGCAGGATTTTGTACTCAACAGTGTTACTGTAGTGTGTACAAAAGTGGTGTAAACTGTAGTGTGTACACGTGGATTTGTAATGATGATTGTTGTACGCAACCCAGGTGTGTACTGTAGTGTGTACAAAACAGTGGTGTACAACAGTGTTTGTAATGCATGATTGTGTACTTACTCCAACAGTGTGGTCTGTAGTGTGTACAACAGTGTGTACACAGTGGTGTAATGCCTCATGATTTGGTGTAACTAACAGTGTGTACTGTAGTGGTACAACAGTGGTTTGTACTGATGCGATGATTGGTGTGGTAACTTCACAGTGTGTACTGTAAAGTGTGTACATAACAGTGGGGTAACTGTAGTGTGTACAACAGTGTGTACAACAGTGTGGTGTAAAAAAGGAAACAGAAGGCCAAGGGGCATTGCTTAAGGACGCTATCTGTTGGGGGTCCTCAGGCAAAACCAAAGAGGGTACGGGGGGTGGAAGATAGTGATAGAGGTATTAGTAGCAGGGACCAGCATATCATGCCGCTATAAAGAAGAAGAAACAAAATAGCCTAAATGGCCCTAAAAGCTAGAAAACGATTGGTAACAGTACCCAACGTACCTGAGGACGGGGACCTGGAAACGGCGCTGGGGATGGGGGGCTTTCCCTGGGACTGTTTTTTTGTTGCTGTAGTTTTGGTTTGGCGACACTGGGACCAGCTTGGGGTTTAGTGGCATCCGAAGGCAACAGTGGCAAAGCAGCGTCCTTGCCTTCGTCTGGTCTTGGCTTCCATCATCATTCCCTGCAGGGTTAAATAAATAAATGAGTATTGAATTAATAATTAAATATTTTTCTCTCATAATTAATTAATTAATACATAAATCAATTCATTCATTAATCACTTTTCTTTCATTCACCCCGGGGGGGATCACCACCCGACACACCGCACGACCCATGCCTCTGTGGGCCAACAGGTTCTGGCTGGCCCATGTATTGTGGTGCCAGCCAACTGCCCCCCTTGTTTTTTTTGTTACTGCACTTGTTTTTTTTCACCTTTTTTCTTTCAAAACCACCCAGGGGTGGTTGAGTCCCCACAAAAAACAACCAAACAAACAACCGTCCTCCACAAAAAAACCACCCAACAGAAGCAGCACACAGCAAGTCAAAAGCAAAGCAGCGATCCCCCATGGGCCTGGCCCAGATAATTTATTTTGGGGTTTTAATAAGTTTTGGTGCCAACCAACTGGTGGCGAACGTGACTGCCCCTTGTTTTTTTTTCTTTTTTTTTTTTATTTTTCTTTAATTTTTTTTTTTTTCTTTTTTCACTTCTTCACCCCAGTAGGTCACCCCATCACATTTCAAATCACCCCCATGGGGGTTGAGGTCCAACAATACCCGACACAAAGCAGCGACCCACCCCAGGCCTGGCCGTTTGGCAGTTTGTGGTGTGGCCAAAGCCAACACCCTTGGTTTTCACCAACAACCCCATGGGGTGAAGCTACAACCCCACCAAGCAGCGACCTAAAAGAGGCCTGCCATTTGTGGGGGGGCCAAGCCAACTGCCTTGTATTTTCACCCCGGGGTGAGTTCCCAACCCTCCACCAACCCTGACCCAGATCCTGGCCAGTTTTGGTGCCAGCCAAACTGCCCTTGTTTTTTGATTTCATTCAATTTTTTTTTTTTTTTTTTTCCCTATTATCTTGTTTTTCATTTCACCGCACCCAAACCCCCCAGGGGTGATCTGCTGACAACAAACCAGCGACCCAGGGCCTGGCCAGTTTTGGTGCCAAGCCCAACTACCTGCCCTTTTTTTTTCATTTTTTCACCCCAGGGGTGAGTCCTGCTGACACACACCATCGACCAGCCCTGGCCGTTTGGTGCCAAGCCCACTGCCCTTTGCTTCTTTCACAACCCCACCAGGCGGGCTAGTCACCCAACCCCTTACAAACTAGAAAGCAATATTCGGCAACACATGGTTCACCCTAAACTGAGACGCTGATTCTTTTTTTCCGTTTGGTTGGTCCCACACAGCCAAGATCCCCCCTGCCAAAAAACACTCTGACTTGCCACGCCCTACTTTGTTGTGCCACATGTTGAAACTGTGCCGCCTTTTTTCATCACCCCAGGGGATGAGTCTCCCGACACAAAGCCGCGACCCAGGCCTGGCCAGTTTGGTGCCAAGCCAACTGCCCTTGTTTTTCACCCCAGGGGGTGAGTCACCCGACACAAAGCAGCGACCCAGGCCTGGCCAGTTTGGTGCCAAGCCAACTGCCCTTGTTTTTCACCCCAGGGGGTGAGTCACCCGACACAAAGCAGCGACCCAGGCCTGGCCAGTTTGGTGCCAAGCCAACTGCCCTTGTTTTTCACCCCAGGGGGTGAGTCACCCGACACAAAGCAGCGACCCAGGCCTGGCCAGTATTGGTGTCAACCAACTACCCTTGTTTTTCACACCCAGGGGTGAGATCAACCCGAACACAGAAGCATCACCCTGCCGTCACCAGTTTTGGTTCCTATCCAACTTCGGCCTCTTGTTTTTTCCACCCCATTTTTTGAGTTCCACCCGACACAAAGCAGCGACCCAGGCCTGGCCAGTTTGGTGCCAAGCCAACTGCCCTTGTTTTTCACCCCAGGGGGTGAGTCACCCGACACAAAGCAGCGACCCAGGCCTGGCCAGTTTGGTGCCAAGCCAACTGCCCTTGTTTTTCACCCCAGGGGGGTGAGTCCACGCCGACACAAAGCAGCGACCCACCAACTGCCCTCGGCCAGCTTGTTTTCTGGTGCAAGCCAACTGCCCTTGTTTTTCACCCCAGGGGGTGAGTCACCCGACACAAAGCAGCGACCCAGGCCTGGCCAGTTTGGTGCCAAGCCAACTGCCCTTGTTTTTCACCCCAGGGTTGATTCACCACCCCGGACACCAAGCAGCGACCCAGCCTGCCAGTTTGGGCCAAGCCACTGCCCTTGTTTTTTCACCCCAGGGGGTGGGAGTCACCCGACCAAAGCAGCGTGGGGGGCCCAGGCCTGGCCAGTTTGTTGCCAACCAACTTGCCCTTTTTTTTCACCCCAGGGTGTGAGTCCCCGACACAAAGCAGCGACCCCCGCCTGGCCAGTTTTGTGCCAACCAACTGCCCTTGTTTTTCCCCCCAGGGTTCTGAGTCTGCTGACACAACCAGCGACACATGCCTGGCCAGTTTGGTGTCCACGCCAATCTGCCACTTGTTTTTCCCACCCCAGGGGGTGAGTCACCCCGACACAAAGCAGCGACCCCAGCCTGGCCCATTTTTGGTGGCAACCAACTGCCCTTGTTTTTTCACCCCAGGGGGTGGATCACCCGACACAAAGCAGCACCCAGGCTGGCCAGTTTGGTGCCAAGCCACTGGCCCTTGTTTTTCCATATTTTTCACCCCAGGGGGTGAGGTCCCCCCGAAACATCAAAAGCATGCGACCCAGGCGTGGCCCATTTTGGTGGCCATAGCAACTGCCCTTGTTATTTTCAACCGCCAGGGGTGAGTACCGGACACAAAGCAGCGACCCGGCCTGGCCAGTTTTGGTGCCAAGACCAACTGCACCTTGTTTTTGATTCACCCAAGGGGTGATTTCCACGCCGACACAAAGCAGGCGACACCTTCGAGGATTCGTTGAATGGTTGTCATTACCCACGCCTACAAACAGAGTAGAGACGACATCTTCGGCGCCACCAAGGACCCTCTTTGCATCTGCTACGTTGACTTTGCAGGTGCATAAGGCAGGGGCAGTGCTTTTCTGTTTAGCTACGAGCAGCAGCTTGTATGCATCCCCCTTAAAGAAGTACCAAGTAATGAGAATGGTAATGATAACGCCTGGTGGGGCGTGGTGTTAAGGGAGCCCGTCGTACGCGGGTAGGGAGCGGTCTTCTACCTCGACTGGAAGCTACGATCGCGGTTGACAACGACCTGCAACGCTAAGAGCGACCGAAGGGGGAATCGAGCCACCGACTCTTCATCCTCAAAGTGATTTGGTCTACCACTAGACCAATGTATATCACTGAAAGGGGCTAAGTACCAAGTAGCACCTTCAAACAAGTCCTATGCAGCGTCGCCAGCGACGCGGAAAATTGGCGGAGTGTGTTGGCAACGGAACGAAAGGTGGCAACGATGGAGCTGACCGAAGCGAATTAGTTACGCGACCGTTGGCTGACGTGTCAGGCGGGCAAGAAATTTTTCGGTCAGATAGACGGACAAATGGGTAACCCTGGGAGCTCCCGCCCCCTTGAAGAGGGGGCTCAGCCAAGAACCCAGCGTTGTCTCTGTTACATTAAGTTGAGTTTGCTGGTATGTAGGGCAGGGTCAATCACCTGCCCATTCATAGACTGTTGCATGGAGCCTTTAGGGTGCTACAAGCAGCTTTGGGAGGGCACACACCACACACCACAAACCACAAACCACACACCTGCCCATTCATAGACCGTTGCATGGAGCCTTTAGGGTGCTACAAGCAGCTATGTGAGGGCACACACCACACACCACAAACCACACACCACACACATGCCCATTCATAGACCGTTGCATGGAGCCCTTAGGGTGATATAAGCAGCTTTTGGGCCCCCCAAAAGTGACCCTACGAGGCTCACCTGCAGTTCCTTGATTCAATAAATAAATGCATGAATATGCAAATAAATAAATAAATAAATAAACAAACAAACAAACAACAAAAGCAACCCTAAGAGGCTCATATGTAGCACTCCCAAAGCACCGAGATATATAATAAAGCACTTGCAAGTAGCACCTTTAAGACAAGTCCTATGCAGCGTTGCAAGCGACGAGGAAAATTGGCGGAGTGTGGTGGCAACGATGGAGCTGACCGAAGCGAGTTAGTTACGCGACCTTTGGGTGACGTGCCAGGCTTCAAGTTTTTGGTCAAACGGACAAATGGGTAAACATGGGGGCTCCCGCCCCCTTGAAGAAGGGGCTCCGCCAAAAAACCTGCTTTGCATCTGTTTCGTTGATTTTGCTGGTACGTAGGGTAGGGTCACAAACGGGCACCAGGGTACTTCAAATGGCCAAATTGGCCAGCGCTTTAGCGCACTTGAAAACAAAAAAACTGCGCTTTGTAGTGCAAAAAGCGCAAAAATTGTAGCGCTTTGTAGTGCAAAAGCGCGCGCTTTGAATTACCCTGAGGGGCACGCATGCAAACGTCGCGACGCAAGGCCCTTTTCCGCGAATTTAGGGTGGGGGCACATAGGGGCACTGACCTGCCCATTCATGGAGCGTCGCATGGAGCGTGCAAGCATGGTCGCCGAGCCTGCCGCTCGGGCCGCCATCATCTGGTCCGTCACTTTTTGCGCATTATCTTCTGCAACCATCTGCTCAGGCGTCCTCTCGTGAACTTCGTAAAGGTCTGCAGCACAAAGAGGAGAGGGGTGGGGGTGAGGGGTGAGGGGTGAGGGTGAGAGTGAGGGGTGAGGGGTGAGGGGTGAGGGGGGAGGGGTAGAGGGGGTGAGGGGTGAGGGGGGTATAGGTTAGGGGTGAGGGGTGAGGGGCGAAGGTTGGTGAGGGGTGATAGTTGGTTGGTTGAGGTGTGAGGTGGAGGTGTCAGCAATGGGTGTGGGGGGTGTTGCAAAGAGAGGGTCAATGATTGTTTATAAGATTATAAAACTATACATATGTGTCACATTTTGTGCCACGTTTTGTGCCAAATCTGTGTCACGTTTTGTGTCACGTTTTGTGTCACATTTTGTGTTGTGTTGTGTGTTGTGTTGTGTTGTGGTTTATTTTGGTTTGTCGTGGTTGTGTTGTGGTTGTGTTGTGGTTGTGTTGTGGTTGTGTTGTGGTTGTGACGTGGTTGTGTTGTGGTTTGTTGTGGTTGTGTTGTGGTTGTGTTGTGGTTGTGTTGTGGTTGTGTTGTGGTTGTGTTGTGGTTGTGTTGTGGTTTGTTGTGGTTTGTTGTGGTTTGTTGTGGTTTGTTGTGGTTTGTTGTGGTTTGTTGTGGTTGTGTTGTGGTTTGTTGTGGTTTGTTGTGGTTTGTTGTGGTTTGTTGTGTTGTGTTTGTGTTGTCTCATATGTGGTGTGTTGTTTGTGTTGTGCCTCGGGCCCGCCTCCCTTCTGCCCCTTCGGTGCGCGAATATGTCGCTCCCCGCTTCCGTGACTCCCTCCCGCATTTTGCGCTAGGAGATGCACAGTCGAGCAGTGTCCGAGTCAAGAGAGGTGGATATTGTATTCCCCGCACTTGCAGGTATATGCTATCTTTCCGTATGCTTAGTTATTTGGCAATTTTTGACAGCTTTCTGAGATCAATGAGATGCTAGCAGCAGCGTTGGCGAGAACATCCAGTTGATACAGCATTCGAGCGAATACTGGCAGACTTCACCTTCACGCGTTCCCCCGCCACTGCATCGTGGGCTGCCCATCTTCTGCCATTTCTTCTCCGAGCCCTCCGGTCTCCACTGGGGGGCAAAGCTTTGGAAAAAGGCGATACTGTCGCCTCAGCCTCCCCACATCATCAACTGCGCTGTCTAGCACCATTCTAGTCTGCGTTTCAAAACTAAAACGAGGGCCCCTCTAAGAAGCGTTGATCGCAAGCATTAGATGTCGCTACTGCTTCTGCATTCTGTCCCTACTGCTTCTGCGCAAGGGAACGAACCCCCACCGAACCAGCTGCTCGAAGACAGGGCACTAGCTATCGATTCGGATTCGGAAATACAATCATTCTCTGTAGAAGACGGAGTCGAATGGTACGATATGATTGCTACGCTGATTTTTTCGAAGGCGAGAGAATACATATTTATGGCCCATTCTGGCCCTCGGCCCTTGCAGCAAGACAATGCCACCCGATGCCACCCCACCCCCCACCCTACCCCCCGAAAGCCACTCCCCATGTCGACGGCCTCGACAAAACACCCGCTGGCCTCCGGCGGAGGGTATCGAAACGACCTTTGAATATGTTGGCTTGGTCCACTTGACCCCCGTCCTAAGCGGAATTATCGAGCGCTGAGCAGGCTAATACAAAGCGCCCGCGGCAGCACGATTTCGCGCACACTTTTTGAGCCCCACTGCGCGTTTCGCGCAGTTTTTCAACCCTCTGTGGACGCAGTGCGCAGTTTTTGCGCTTTTTGCACTACAAAGCGCTGACCAATTTGACGCCAGTGCGCTTCAAGCGCTGACCAATTTGACAAAACGCTTTACCCTGGTGCTGAGGTAGAGCAAATTCCGTTAGCCCATTTATGGAATCTCGCGTGGTTTGTTTTTCAGGTTTGTGGGGGTGCTTTAAAAACCCTCGTGCTTCCTGTTATACAATTTGATGGTCGGCGTGCTGTGCTGCTGGTCCTGTATCGGCAGCGATTTGCTGAGTTTCTGTAATGAATCCTCTCTCTATCTCGCTAACTGGGTCATGGACACTCGTCCTGATTTGATTGCTTGTTCATGTGGTCCTCCAGGCCCTTGTCCCCTAGCGTGGTCTGTTTGTCGTGTTGAGAAATAGGACCTATATGGCCTTGGCAGTGCATGTAGTCTATGTGCGTGCCATGCAGGCTACCTGCCCTTGCCATGGTCATCCCTCCAGGGTGGTCGCTCTCTAGAGGGGGATCTGGATGTCCTTGGGCCTGGAGTACCTAGAAAGCTAAGCTTGGCTTCTAGGCCTGCCCTCGAGGGTTTCTGGGAGGTGGGGCGTGTACCGGATATCTGGCTGGCATGCCTATGGATATCTGGATTCTGGATGGCTGCCTCTGGAACTGGCCGGTGAGGACATCCTTCTGTGGACACTGGAGCCCCTCTGGATACTGAATCATATAGACTTTCAAGCATGGGCAGGGCTGTGTGTTGGCTACATTTTTTAGTTGTATCAGGTTGTATTTATGTACCAGTGTGTTGTTACAGTCCAGGGGTAGGCTAAATATTGAAATATGCTTAAGGGACTTGCCCAACCGTGTAGGAAGGGCTTAAATATAAAAGCACTGATGAACTGAAACCCAAACAATCGTTTTACCGACGAGAGCCAGATGTGGAAGGACTGTCACCCCAGGATCCCGACACAAACCAGCGACACCGAGGAGTATATATCAGCTACAGGCTAATGGCTATAGCCAAAGATAGTCTGCCCTTTGCGGTGGATTCCTAAGCCCCTGTTATGTGTGCTTGCTTGCTGAGTATTGCTAGTTTGTTTTTTTGACACTGTGTTTAGTCTGGACTCTCCCTTACTCCATGGTGTGCCTATGGTTTTTATACTAGGCACTTTGGTCAATGTCTGCTCAATGCTTGTGCTAGTTTGACTTGTGCTATTTTCTTTCAAGGGCATTATCGCTGCATACAATTGCTCTTAGCAGGTGCCCTTGGAATCTCCAGCTTTTTTTGTTTTCTTTGCCCTCCTCTCTTGTCTTTGTGGGGCTTGGGTGATTTGGATTGCATGTCTTGGCATCCCTCCCCTTTCCGCTCTCCTTTCCGTCTCGGGTTTGCTTGAGTCCATGAACTTTTATTCACTTTTGTTTGTTTGCTTTCACTGTTTGTGGGGGTGCCTCAAAACCCTTCATGAGTATTTTTCTACAAGTTGATGGTAGGCAGCAGTGATTTTTTTTTCAAATCTGAAAGTGTTTTTTTCCTAGCTTTATGGTTCAAAGCTTCCTCCAGGGACAGCGTTTCATTGCTTTCTGGAACCTTTTATAGCTTTTTGTAGCTTTTAGGGCAATTGAGGGCAAAAATAAAAACAACTTTTTTTTTTGCTTTTTTTATAGCGATATTTTTGCTAAAACGGGGTCAAAACTAGCGATCGCTATATGTTGCGGAAATACAAATCCCTGGTAGGCAGGATGTGCCGCTTTCCTGTCTTAGGACTCTCAGCACTGATTTGTTGAGTTCATGTAACGATATCTCTCCCCCTGTTATCTTCGGAAATTCGGGTCACCGGGCTTCCGTCGAGTGTAGCAAGTTGGCGTGGACGCCTGCAGACCAGCGGACCCCCCCCCCCCCCCCCCCCCCCGGACGGACCCCTCGATTAGCGCAAACCGCACAAAACCGCAAGCAGCGACTCGATAATCAGCGCAATCCTTGTTGTTTGACATGGCTAGACGGTCTCCAGACTCGTAGAAACCCGTCCCCAACCTGTTCCAAACGTCGACCATACGGTCCCTCCTCCTTGTGTCGACCGATCTTAGCCCAAACAGGCCATGGCCACAAATCCGTAGACCTACTTCTTCTGGGATGTCTTCTTAACGGAGAATCGAAGCTGCGAATAAATCCGGCACACTAAAACATCCGGCACACGAAGCAATCCGGTAGACCTGATACCAGCGAGCACCAACATGTTGGCTAAATCGTTGAGGCCCTGGCTGGATGCTGCATGGAGGTGCTCTACGGCTAGATTGGGCTGTGTAAAGGTGAGTTACAAGAGCTACTAAGCATATCGCTAAATGCACTTCACCACAAGCTAGATGGTGGTGTGGAAAGGTGAGGGTCACGGTGTTCCAGAATTACATTTCATTCCCTTGTCCCTCCACCCCTCCCACAGTCAAGCGTCTCATCTACAGACCACAATGACCAAGGCTCCTACTCTGCCTCACACAGTCCCACCAGCAGTGCACACATACAAGCGCAGTACATGGTACCATGTACAACCCAACCCCCTCCGCGCGCTATCACAGCATATTCCACCATATACAATCTAACCCCCTCCGCGCGCTATCACAGCATATTCCACCATATACAATCTATCCCCCTCCGCGCGCTATCACAGCATATTCCACCATATACAATCTAACCCCCTCCGCACCCTACCATGGTATATTACACCGCATACAACCTAACCCCCTCCACCTCCTCGCACAGTCAAACGGCTCATCCGTGTACCATGATGATGAGCAAGTCACCCATGCTACCCTGCAGAATCCCCTCCAACACCCCAATGTGCCACATACAATCGAACCCCCTTCCCCGCTCCCCCCCCCCCCCCCCCCCCCCCCCCCCCCCCCCCCCCCTTACCCCCCTCCACCCCTTTCCTCCCTCCATCCCCTGACCCCTTCCACCCCTTACCCCCCCTCCACATACAATCTAACCCCCCTCCACCCCTTACCCCCCCTAACCCCCCCTACCCCACCCCAGACCTGTACCACCCTTAACCCCCCTAACCCCCCTAAACCTCCCCTGACCCTGTACCACATGAAAAATTCTCGTCTGTAGTCCAAGACAAGCAATGCGCCCACGCTACCCTACAGAATCCCCTCCAGCACCACATGTGCCACACACATCCAATCTATTCCTATCCCCACCCTCGCACAGACAAACTTGTCGTACGTCGCCCACAATGAGCAAGGCCCCTACTTTGCCCCAACCCCTACCCCCCCCTACCCCCCCAACCCCCAACCCCAACCCCGTACCACAGGCAATCTTGTCATCCGTAGCCCGCGATGAGCAAGGCCCCTACTCTTCCCCCGACCCCTTACCACCCCTAGCCCCTGCCCCTAACCCCCCCTCCCCCCCCCCCCCCCCCCCAACCCGGTACCATTGGCAAACTTGTCATCTGTAGCCCACGATGAGCGAGGCCCCTACTCTGCCCCCAACCCCTTACCCCCCTAACCCCCCTACTCCCCCCCCCCCCCCCAACCCCCAACCCCCAACCCCAACCCCAACCCCAACCCCAACCCCAACCCCAACCCCAACCCCAACCCCAACCCCAACCCAGTACCATAGGCAAACTTGTCATCTGTAGCCCAGGTAGAGCAAGGCACCTACTCTGCCCCCGACCCCTTACCCCCCCCTACCCCCCCTGCCCCCCCCTACCCCCCCTACCCCCCAACCCCGTACCGCAGGCAAACTTGTCGTCTGGAGCTCACGATGAGCAAGGCCCCTACTCTGACCCCGACCCCTTATCACCCCTACCCTCCCCCCCCCCCCCCCCCCCCCCCCCCAACCAACCCAACCCTGTACCACAGGCAAACTTGTCGACTGTAGCCCATGATGAGCAAGGCCCCTACTCTGACCCCGACCCCTTATCACCCCAAACCCCCCTAACCTCCCCACCCCCCACCCCCAACCCAACCCCTTACCACCCCTAACCCCCCTAACCCCCCCCAACCCCGTACCACAGGCAAACTTGTCATCTGTAGCCGACGTTGAGCAAGGCCCCTACTCTGCCCCCGACCCCTTACCCCCCCTACCCCCCCCCCCCCCCACCACCACCCACACCACCCAACCCAACCCTGTACCACAGGCAAACTTGTCGACTGTAGCCCATGATGAGCAAGGTGCCTATGCAAGTGTCACTGTCATGCTGGAGGGGGGGATTGAGGCTGGAGGCACAGGGCCAAGCCAAAGTATGACGGCAGCTGTGAAGGTATGTGTGCTTGTTGGTTGAACACGCACTGGCATGAGCATGGAGTGGGTGGGTGGAGTGGGGTAGGGTGGGGTGGGGTGGGGTGGGGGGCATATGGAGAAGGTATGGGGGAGGTCGATTGAGGCTGGAAGGGCAGGGCCAAGCCAAAGTATGACAGCAGCCGTGAAGGTGTGTGTGCTTGTAGGTTCAACAGGCACTGGCACGTAGATTGAACAGTCACAGGGCCAAGCCAAAGTATGATAGCAGCCGTGAAGGTGTGTGTGCTTGTAGGTTTAACAGGCACTGGCACGTAGGTTGAACAGTCACAGGGCCAAGCCAAAGTATGACAGCAGCTGTGGGGGTGTGTGCTTGTAGGTCTAACAGGCACTGGCACGTAGGTTGAACAGTCACAGGGCCAAGCCAAAGTATGACAGCAGCCGTGAAGGTGTGTGTGCTTGTAGGTTAAACAGGCACTGGCACGTATGTTGAACAGTCACAGGGCCAAGCCAAAGTATGACAGCAGCCGTGAAGGTGTGTGTGCTTGTAGGTTGAACAGTCACAGGGCCAAGCCAAAGTATGACAGCAGCCGTGAAGGTGTGTGTGCTTGTAGGTTGAACAGACACAGGGCCAAGCCAAAGTATGACAGCAGCTGTGGGGGTGTGTGCTTGTAGGTTGAACAGACACAGGGCCAAGCCAAAGTATGACAGCAGCTGTGGGGGTGTGTGCTTGTAGGCTTAACATGCACTGGCATGAGCATGGGTGGGTGAGGTGGGGGGTGGTGGAGTGGGGTGGGGTGGGGTTGAGTGGGATGTGTGGTGTGGAGTGATGTGGAGTTGGGTGGAGTGGAGTGGGTGGGGTGGAGTGGGTTGAGTGGCATGTGTGGTGTGGAGTGGGACTGGAGTGGAGTGGGTTGGGGTGGGGTAGGGGTGGGTGGGTGGGTGTGGGGGGGGTGGGGGGTGGTGGTGTGGTTGGCCCCAGTGCAAGCAAGCGAGCTGGCCCCCAAAACCTCACGATCGTCAAACGGCGTACTGTTTACTTATTTTATTGCACAAGCACAGGCCTTCACCATGATGGCTAGTGGTATGGAAACAAAACGAAAGCGTGAAAAAACACGCAAAACACACACACATGAAGCACGCTATAGCATACAGAAAACATACAGAAAGCACTCAAAAAGCATACAGAAAACACGCAGCAAGCATTCAAAAAGCATACAGAAAAAACACATGAAGCACTCAAAAAGCATACAGAAAACACGCAGCAAGCATTCAAAAAGCATACAAAAAACACACATAAAGCACTCAAAAAGCATACAGAAAACACACATAAAGCACTCCAAAAGCTTACAAAAAAGACAAAAAACAGCGGGATTAAGGCTGGTAGCAAGGGGCCAAGCCAACAAACTGTAAGAGTGCTTTACCCCTGCACACATGGCTGTGGATACCATCAGCTCTGGCTTGGAAGCTGAGCTACCGTCCGTGGTGACGCCCACATTTGCAGATGGCGGTGGATTAAACATAGTCCGAATCGAACATAGTCTGAATCACATAGTCCGAAGCACAGTAATCCAATATAAGCATAGTCTGCATCACATTAATCCAATATAAAAATAGTCCTAATCCCGAAGTGTGCTCCACCCTTGTATACATTCAAACAAACAAACAAACAAACACAAATACAAACAACCTTAGTCCAAGACACTAAGTGTGCCCCACCCTTTCCTACACACAAACACAAATACATACAAACTTAGTCCAAACACAAGGCCAAGCCAACCAAATACTACGTGTGCTCCATCTTTGCAGATGGCTGTGGATACTATCAGCTCTGGCTTGGAAGCTGAGCTACGATCTGTGGTGACGCCGACCTTTGTGGTGGCCTACACCAACGCACCAAAACCAGTGTCTCAATCGCTGATGGAGGCCATTGCTGCAGCCACTGCAAAGAAGTGGAGCAAGCCAATCCCTCTGGTGAGTCACGATTGTGCTCAGGTTTTTTTACCACCCTCAATATAGCAGCAACTCGACTGATGACAGGATGACGATATATGCATTCAAAAAGGAAGTGCAAAATTAAATGAAGTGCACCAACGATGAACACACCCAAATCAGTTTCATAGGCGCTCTTGTATTGCTGCAGCCACTGGGATGGAATGGAGCAAGCCAATCCCTCTGGTGCAGGGTGGGGTGTGGATAGGGGGTGGGTGGGTGGGTGGGTGGGTGGTGGTGGGGTGTGGATAGGGGGTGGGGTGTGGGATAGGGTTTGGGGTGTGGATAGGGGGCGGGGTGGGGATAGGGGTTGGTTAGGTTTGGGTTGGGGGTGGGGGGGGGCAATAACGCCCCCCCACCAGTGTCTCAACCCCTGCTGGATGCCATTGCCCCTGATGGAAGCCACTGCGAAGAAGTGGAGCAAGCCAATTCCTCTGGTGCGAGTATGGGGTGGGGTGGGGATAGGGGGTGGGGTGGTGGTGGTGGTGGTGGTGGTGGTGGTGGTGGGGGACAGGGGGTGGGGACAGGGGGTGGGGTGGGTGTGGATAGGGGAAGGGATGGGGGTGGGGGTGGGTGGTTGGGTGGTGGTGCCTACACCAACGCACCAAAACCAGTGTCACAATCGCTGATGGAGGCCATTGCTGCAGCCACTGCAAAGAAGTGGAGCAAGCCAATTCTTCTGGTGCGAGTATGGGGTGGGGTGGGGATAGGGGGTGGGGTGGGACAGGAGTTGAGTACAGGGGGTGGGGTGGGTGTGGATAGGGGGTGGGGTGGGGTGGGTGTGGATAGGGGAAGGGATGGGTTGGGGGTGGGTGGGTGGTTGGTGGTGGCCTACACCAACGCACACAAAACCAGTGTCACAATCGCTGATGGAGGCCATTGCTGCAGCCACTGCAAATCAGTGGAGCAAGCCAATCCCTTTGGTGCGGGTACAGGGTGAGGATAGGGTGAGGATAGGGTGGGTGGGTGGGGATAGGGGGTGGGATGGGTGGGGATAGGGGGTGAGGTGGGTGAGGATTGGGTGTGGGGTGGGTGTGGGATAGGGTGTGGGGTGGGGTAGGGGGTGGGTGGGTGGATAGGTGCTCTTATGCGCCATTTGCGTTGCATGTGTGTGCCACTACATCTTTATAGCTCCAACACCCTGCACCCCAATGTTTAAAAAGGTAATGATAACGCCTGGTGGGGCGTGGTGTTAAGGGAGCCCGTCGTACGCAGGTTGGGAGCGGTCTCCTAATTCAACTGGACAAGCTACTATCGCAGTTGACGACGACCTGCAACGCCAAGAGCGACCGAAAGGGGAGTCGAACCCCCAACTCTTCTTCCTCAAGCAATCTGGTCTACCACTAGACCATTGTATATCACTGAAAGGGGCTACCCCAATGTAGTATTTGGATTGCTTGTGTGTCACTACATATTTATAGATTCAACACCCTGCACCGCACTGTATCTTATTTGCATGTGTGTGTACCTGCATCTGAATAGCTTCAACACACAGGAACCCCAATGTTGAAATGAAATGAAATTGTTACATCCGTGTTATACAGTTACTCTCAGGAACCCCAATGTTTACTATTTACAGGTGGGCTGCTCATCTGTTCAATGGAGAACGGAGGCAGGCGTACGATTGAACCAACTCATGGACTTAGCTGCTGCTGCGGACGCCTTGATGAGTGGGAGGGAGGTTGCTCCAGGCTTAACGACAGAGGGTGAGAAGGACTGGCTCTGGTATCTAAAAACACGGATATATACAAAATCTGATATCTAAGAATGCCACCTACCCATATATCTGTCCACTCCTCCACCCCACCACCCCTCCTCTCCTCAACCCCTCCACCAACTCACCCTCCCACCCACTTCTCCACCAACTCACCCTCACCCACCCACCACCCCTCCTCATCCTCAACCCCTCCACCAACTCACCCTCCCACCCACTCCTCCCCAACTCACCCTCCCACCCACTTCTCCACTCCTCCACCCCTCCACTCCACCACCCTTCACCCCTCCACTTTTCTACCCACCCTCCCTTCCATCCCACCACTCCTCCACCCTCCACCCTCCACTCCTCCACCCACCCTCCCACCCACTCCGTCACCCCTCCACTCCTCCACCCCTCCATCCCTCCACCCTCCCCTTCTCCACCCTTCCACTTCTCCACCCACCCACCCACCCTCCCAACCCACTCCTCCACCCACGCCACCCGCCCCTCACCCCCTCACGCCATCACTACCCCCCTTCCGCACACACATCCTCCCACCCCTACCCCCCCACTACCCCACCTCACCCCCAACCCACAACCACTTCACCCACTCCACTCCACTCCCTCTCCCCCACCGCTAACTTCCCCCTCTCACTTTCACTCCCCACCTTCAGTGCTCAGACGGCCAATGAGCTCCGAAGGAACCACAAGGCGTGCCCGGCTATGGGCTAAATAACGTCCTGACCCCTATCATGGTCG